>DWPA01002264.1:0-16120 GCA_018251375.1 Calpodes ethlius
GGAGCGAAACACGTGTTGGTGGTGGCATGTGTGTTGGTATATACTTTAATTTATTGTAGTGCATGCTTTCCTTTGTGGGTGGGAGGGAGTTACCACACATGATTTAAAGTATATACCCTCATATATTTTAATCGCGGATTGTTGCAAAGTAGACTATAGCTTAATAACAATGGATTTCCAAAAAGTAACGTCTGATACTATTAACTATAGAAAAGAAACTATTGCATATAGGAAGCAGTCCAGATAATTTCCCAACAGCTCAGGCGTAATTGACACAGTCAACCTTCACAATATCCCGCATACTCCAACGGTTCTATGTACACTACATGCTTCACAGCACTTCATTAGTTACGTGAATTCAGTTCAGCTATGACAGTTACATCTGGCCAGCTCGGCAGATAGCTAAAGAGTGTCTATGGACGGCTCACATATCCAATACCTGGCCCATGTCGGAGAGCATTGGATGCTACTGCGTACACAATAATTCCCAATATACGTACTGCAATCTTCAGCTTCCAAATAAACCTAAATCAGTTCCGACTTGACATTCTATTTTACTATTTTGTACATATACATAGATGAAATATTGTAAACACGTTCTATGTTACAAAAACAATTCGATAGGCCAGGTATGAGTAATATAATTCAATTAATATATTACTGAAAAGCCCGCGTGAAACTTATTCGATTCATTTTGTGATGAATGAAATTTAATATGCAAATACAATTCGTATGCGAAATTCAGAAAATCCGGCACACAATTGCGTACCAATAATAAAAATATTGCTTATTTTTATTGAAAGAAAACACTTTCATCCAATTATGATATAACGGTCCTATAAGTATATTGTAATGATGAGTTTTATTTGTTCTTTATAATATAATAACAATACATCTGAAATATAATTGTTGACATTGATTGACATATGAAAGACTTTCGAATAAGTACTTAAAATATTTTTTATACTTCTGGTACATCTGCGTTAACTTTAGTACTTATAGCTTCGCTCAAATGTGCCTTAATTAACGCATTAAAAATAACGCGTTGATTGCTTGGCCACATTAAAGAAAATCTATACGAAATGTATTTCCAAGTAACGTGTAAACATGCTGCCATAGGTAAAAACACCATTTTAAAAAGCCTTTATTCAATTTGCAACGTTTTGTGACTTTGTTAGTATGTTTACATTTTGCAAGCTGAATTAGAACTACTCTCTCTTATCCTATGAAATTGAAATTTGACATACTACTTTAGTTCTGATTACCGTGCTTTTTTGTCATCAGTATAACCTAATGCTTCGCTTAGGAATGATTCCGGACGAGGAAATTCCTTAGTAGTGAACATTTTTTGCTCTATAAAAGCGTGTCTTTAATTTTTTTGACTGTTAACTTATAGCTTACAAGACCTTGCAGTAGATCATTTGTAAATGTCTCTCGTTGCCGATTCGATTCCATAGGGAAGGACCGCCAATCGTGTGACAAACGAATATTTGTTCTCACGTCTTGACAGTTGGGGAAATTCGTATAAACGACTCGTATATGTGAATAACATTGGTTTCCTTGCAATATTTATTAACTGAAACCAGTGCCAATTTACTTTTAAAACCTTATGTCAATTTGCCTAAAGACCAGAATCCAAAATTGAAATTTATGTAAAGTACCCAAAGACATACTAAATAATTTTGTAACCATTAAAAAGGCTCACATTCATTGCATTTAATTGAACCATTAACCAGATTGGGTTCAAGGCTCATAGGTTAGGGTTACAATTCAAGCAAGTTCCTTGATAACTTCTAAGGATAATACTGAATTAAAATTCATTGTCTCCCATTTTATTATTTACAGGCTTCAAATACTCCACTGCCTAAAGCATACGAACGGCACTGGAGGAAATACTATATTAGCTGATGGTTTCTATGGGGCCAACCAGTTAAGGGAGAAGTTTCCCGAAGATTTTAATTTCCTCACCAACTTTGATATCGAAGCTCAGTATTTAGAGGATGGACATAATCATAAATATTCAGCACCTGTCATACAAATTGATAAAGCAGGAGATATTAAGCAAATAAGGTCTGTAATAATTGGGATTTTTTTTTCGATTTGCATGCGTATGTTCAATTAGTTAAGTTTAGGTTTGATGACTGTTTGTGTCCGTGTACACGTGTATGTGTGTGCGAGTTTGTCTTGAATCTTATTAATATACACGGCTGATAATCAAGCGTGGTATACACTATATACTGCATTTAATCGTTACTACTAACATCGTGAACGGATATTCCCAACAGCAACAATAAAGTTGTGTGCACTATCGATGCGTTGCCAATCAAGAAAGTAAGAAGAAGTAGGCATGTTATGGGTATACCCATGTACTGCTATGCTTCATTATGATATACTGTAGCATCAATATATTTTATGGTAAGTCATACTGAACGATAAAATTAAATTGTTATGTGCAATATAATACGCTCATACACCCATACGCCCGCACTAGGACTCCCTGCATTTCGCGCACAGACACAAATTAGACATCATTAACACCCGTGACTACATAACGAACATTTATCTATCACATTAACCTCTGCCCCGGCTGAGAATCGAACTTAAGACTCGCTTCTCGTTTTGCAAGCAGGGTCACTACAAACTACGCTATGAGGTCGTAATTAACAGCCTTGGATTATTCTGATGTTATATATTTTTTTTTATTTAACGATATGTAGATATATCAGACTGAAAAATCATTGTGTAATCACAAAATATTTCCAGATTCAACGTCTACGATAGATCTCCAATGGCATTTGCGAGCTCCGAGGAATGTCGTTCTTACTACCGATCTCTGAGAAACCTCTCACGGTATTACGAGAATCCGGAACATCAATGGCAGTTCAAACTTGAGCCTGGTAATATTTTTGATCGTTTGATGATCCTATTTCTTTTGAAACTTCCAAAATATTTTGGGTAATGCGTAATACCGTCAAGAAACCTTTTTCATGTAAATAACGAATACCAGTTTTCAAAAACTACTTATAATCTTATATATAAAATTCTCGTGTCACAATGTTAGTTACCATACTTTTCTGAAACGGCTACACCGATCTTTATGAAATTTTATTTGCAATATCAGTAGGTCTGAGAATCGGGTACTATCTATTTTTCATACCCCTAAGTGATAATGGTTGTCCACCCTTAACATTTTTCTTTTAATTTTCAGACAATTTTTATTTTTTTATGATACAACTGATTAATTATCGTTTTCTTTGTAATTCTTTTTCACACTATTTCGATTAAAATTCCCCTGAGATTATGACAATTTTTTTTTAAGTTTATTATTATTAGAAATAATTTATATGGCATAAAAACGTTTGTCGGGTCAGCTAGTCTCTAGACAAGTTTCGTGAAAATCGTCGATAAGTCATAAAACAATGTTATTACTGGACCTGCTAACTTATCCAGAAATTACGACTTGAGCTTTTTAGATACATTCTGGGGATATATGTATTATTGAATCCCCAAACTATACATAGAATCTTTCTGCAAAGATTTATGGTTCTACGACCACTGATTTAGGCAATGCATTGTATCCCAGTCAGTCACCGTTAGGGTTTAATTAAACACCTACTACAGACCCGATGTACAATCGAAATTCAACTGTAATTCAATTCGTGAACGGGTTAAATTCCATTGTATTTTTATGTCCTATTTCCTTTCATGAATGTATTTGTAACACATAATATGTATAAAACTCCACTTTCCTTACTACTTCTACAAGTAAACGTTATCCATACCAACAGGCTTGGAGTAGAAGCGGGCATCATTGTTACTTAGGGGTTTCCTTCACGTATTAACATATACGCTGGAGACCCGCTCGCCAGGCAAAATTCAACCGTAATTTAAATTAATGAAGGATAATTTTACATTGTAATTTTTAATGCTCTATTTTCTTAAGTAATAGTATTTGTTACACGCGTCATTAGTTAAATTTAACTAACCACACTACTCCGTGTAAACTATATTTATACTAAATAGTTAATATCTCAGTGCGTGCATTATTAAAAGCTATACAAAGGTATTTCCTTCACGTATTTATATACAGCTGTTCTCGCGAACTTGTCCGCGTGGAATTTAACAATAAAAGTCCCGTCAAACATGCAACAGACAAAAATTGTACAAAAATAACTTTTGATGTATGTAATGTATGTATATTCTTATGCATGTAGGAAATTATATGTATGTAGGAAAAAGCGGTTATTTTAATATTACAAACAGAAACTGTAATTTAATGTATATGTATGGATAATAAGTAATGTTCCACAGGTACAGTGATGGCGATGGATAACTTCAGGGTGTTACACGGAAGGACAGCTTTCAGTGGGGACAGAGTGTTGTGCGGCAGTTACGTAGCGCGCTCCGACTGGCTGGACAGAGCAAGATCCCTTGACCTTATTAACTGACATTGTATTTGAAAAAAATAAAATAAAAAAATCCATATTTTTGTTATTTTTAAAGGCTTTTATTTAAGTTACAATGTTTGTCAGTTTCTTAGTATGTTTGTTTGGCTCAAATATTGCAAGTTGAATAATAACTCATTTCTTTTATCCATACTAATAATGCGAAAGTGTGTTTCTTTGTTTGTCCTTCTTTCATGGCCCAATGGAGCGTCGCTACAGTATGACTTTTGGTTTGGAGATAGTTGGAAGGACGACGAGTACAATAAGCTACTTTTACCGCGAAAGAACATCTAACTTCTGTGAGTCATCAAGATGTATATTTCAGCCAAATTAAAGGAAGTGTTTAACAACACAGCGTTGCCTGGCAACAAATGATAGAAAGAAATTTAAAATATTTTTATTGCTGTTTTTTATTCTAAAAATATAAATAAATATTATTAATAATAATTATTGAGAAATAATGTGCTAGTTCCACCTAGACCTAGACCTAGAAGGAGAGAAATCTCATTAGCTCTACGGTAAAACGGTAGTTCAGTAGAACAAGTGGGAAAAAACAGATTTGCCGCCCCATGACACTGCTGCCCTGGACAAGTGCCTCGGTTTGGCAACCCTTAAGTCCGGGGCTGGTAACACATGATCGATCTTTTGGAGGGCATAGCTGTTTTCTCTTGCAATACAATTAGTGCAAAGAAGTGGGTAATACCACAGTGTACAAAACCAAAATATTTTTTTGTTCAGCAAGCTTTAAAGGTAATTTTAACGTTACAGTTTGATTTTTATGCCCTTACCGAACCTTTTAAATATGTCTCAGCAACTTATAATAATAAGGCATCGCACGAGTATCATTAAAACTTTCATAATTAGACGCTCTAATTAGTGTTTTTAAAAGAAAACTTGGAACTTCAGTTGTCGAACTTTGTATAATGTCGTTACCAGTTTTGACTAGTTATGACCAAAATGTAATTTCATACGCCGTTTCTTGTCCGTCTAGACAAAATACCTTTTTGAAATGGTGGTAGAGATGATAGACTTATAACGCTAGATGGTTAGTTTCCTAATTTCATGTAGGACTTGTGCAAGTCCCAAAAATATGATGTAAAAAATAAAATTTCTTCAAATTCCACTCCAAAACAATTTATTGATAATTGACACCTCTACTTATAGTATTTACAAGATGCCTTGTCAGCGTGATTCGGAAAGTAGTAAAGCCCCATCTAGTGATAGATTTCTGAACTACGCTGACTTCATCGAATAGGCCTAATGTTGAGCATAAAAACATGTACGTGTATGGTAATATGTCCTTACGATTGTCAACACGCTCACAACTATGAGAATGTGTTTTATTTTGTAAAATGGAAAGGGGTACCTAGTACCCTCATTCGAAACTGTATGTCCTGATATTGCAAAATGGTTTTTGCTTTGTTTCCTTCTTTCAAGCATTGTCGGTTGACGTTGATATAAAATAATTGCGACAATGTTTTTCTTTCATAATGAAAGACTGTAATAAGGTGTCTAATCACACACGCGATTTAGTAGGCCAAAGCATTATTCAAATTGTTTAAACAAAACATTAACTTTAATTACATTTGGTTACGAAGTCGAACTTGCGAACAGAGAATTCAGAGCAACAAAAATTGTTCCCCGAAATTGTCATATGAAGTTCACATCACAAGAATACTTAGAGAGTAGAATTATATAGAATTATTTCGTATCGTAAATGTAATTTGATATAATGTATCTTCATGATTATTTTCACAAGGTTAAGTAAAGTTTGCTCTAATAAGTTGCTATGACCTTTTCTATTTGGAAAGATAATTTACGAATTTCTCTTTATTTCAAAATATACCTTGAAGTGATTCTGAACATTGTAATATTAGCTTATTATTATAAACTAATACTGTCATTACCTAAATAATGTCATTCTGTTTTTTAGCCGACTACCACGATAAAAAAGTTACAAAAGTTGTTTCATTTGCTACAAGTAAATTTATGGCTTACATTTTGATATATTCCCTATACAATCAAATTTAAAATCATTAAAGTATTTTTAAATACGTACTTTTGAACATCATATTTTTTCTTCTATCAACGGGACAAAAAGAAGTTTTATCAATGAAAGAAAGAAACGGCGAAAGAAATTCCTCAGAACATCTTTTAAACATAAGTTACAAAATAAACCACTAACCTTTGCGGAATTTGATTCAGTTATTATTTTCCATACGTTGTTGTAATTATCTATATTATAACAACCTTTACCTGAAGCACTTTCAAACGACGCTTTTAAATAATCCGATTGGTAAACGACGTACTAATATATAAAATAGCCTTAGATCTTTCTTATCGTCAAAAGAAATTCATGCCCTATAATGGATTAACGAGTTGTAGCCGGCAGATAATTAATTCACTATTTAATGCCCCAAATAGTATTGTCTCTTAACATTAATTACACGTAACTTTCCCGGCTATACTTCGTGCGGCGAACGTTATAATTAATGAAGTATTTACTTATCTGATCCTTAATGATTAATACTATGTATTTCATCATGTTATTATTGACAACGTTCGATTTGACTATTGTTATTATCGCAATCAGTAATGATTAATGTATATTACAGGTTTGATTGGGTAGATCAATATTGTGTTAGTAACAGCGTCTATATAATGTGTGTTTATGGTACAACGATTTATTTATTAAGTTATATTTATTTAATAAGAATATACGATGATTATCAGCTGTTAATACAGCATAAAATTATTACTTTATTGCAACTTTATACTGCGTACATTGATTAACAAAACAGTCATAAAGAATGTGATTATTTAACTTAATTATATTAAAATTATATTGGTATTACACATAAAATAATATCACAACTTCGTAGCCGAATGAGTAGCCTAAATAGCAATGGATTCCGTATTCGCGGACGAGGCATTTATGTGACAGATAAATGTTTGCTTTCAGCTCATGGTTATTAGTGATGTAATATCAATTTATATATATATATTAATTTGTGTAGTCAAATTAGACATGTAGTCGATGCCGCCCGCGGCACAGGAACTCCTATTGCGAGGGTATGAGTGTGTAAGCGTTAATTAGTTTAAATAATATAATAAATATATAATAAATAAAACATTATCTGTTTTTCACTATATAATTCAAACATTATAAACAACTAGCTTTCCGCCCGCGGCTTCGCTCGCGTGATCTCAGGCTATCAGATATGACTTTACGTCAATGACATGTATGTCATGCAAGGAAAGTTTTTCTTTTAAGTGTGGAGCAAATAACCAAAAAATTCACTTACGAATTCCTGAAGAAAACTCATTTTCCATACAAACATTCATCCCTTATGAGATCTTTAAAACGTTTATTTTTACAAAAAAATGTACCCTATGTCCGTCTCCTGGTTCTAAGCTACCTCCACACCAATTTTCAGCCAAATCGGTTCAGCCGTTCGTGAGTTATAAATAGTGTAACTAACACGATTTTTTTATATATTTAGATATCATAGAACAAGTTATGTTCCTGTGACAAAATATCTGCACGATAAGATGATTCTGAATTTGAAAAATATTTTGTTTTGGGTTATGAAAGGTACGATTATAATTATTATGAGACGACAATTTTACTTTTTTTTAATGACGATTGAACACAGATTAAATAAAGATTACAGAAGTTTCGTGAAATAAAAACCCACAGCGACAATTTTTCAAACTCTTAATGGCGATCCTGTATAGATACTATTTATATAACTTACTTCAAACATTTAACAAAAATATTCTAGATATTTCGAAACAATATGAAAGCACTTTTAATTAATCTTTGACCTTAATCGTCAGAACTTCAAACCACTTACAAAAAATTTCGAAGAAGTAAGAAACGGCGCCAAATTTAATTTAAGCTCAATTCTTTATCAATTTGTACAAAAACTAAAAAGATGTTGAAGCATTGTTACATAACATTCTCGGCCGTAACCCGCCCTTGCCTCAGAGGGCGCTAATGAGCTCTTTTTAAACTGTGGATGGTTTATCGCCCCGCATGAATCCCTTTACGCTGTTGACTTTAAATCATATGCCAATGTGAAATATTTGAATTTAGTTAAGATGCAAGGTGGGTGTTTACGAGTTAGATTTGTGCCTGTAAATGTGGAGTAGGGGAGTATAGGTACTGCTTGCAGTCCGGCGTCTTACACAGATTATAAAAGCGACAGAAGTATAGATCTAGTTGGTAGTTAAATATTAGTTTTTTTGAATGATTTGAATTAATTTCGAAGTAATTCGATTTGAAGAGTTTGTTAAATCATTCGTTATGATTATTATTGTGAGAAAGCATCTGTGGAGGCAATAAAAAAATCTGGAATTTGGTTTGGCTATTGACTTTTCAACCAATCGGCAACTGGAGAAACGTGGTGGCGTATACTAGAGCTCTTCTCAGTAATTGAAAGACACAAGTACTTTTAACTGGGTCTTAAATAGCATGAATTAATTTTAGTGACACAAGCATTCTAAGAACTCCGTGTCAAAAACCAAAATTTGTGAAAATGGCGTGAATGAATGCAGGTTTTTTATTTTTTCTGAATTTATTAATTAAAAATTTAATTTTCTATAATAATATGCTAAATACAATAATGGTTTCGACTACTTTATCCTATAATGAAATCCTATTAAATTAATTATAAATCATACATTTACAACATAACAAAACATATAATTAATGTCAAACTGTAACAATACGATCGATCAAGGCGATTTCCCACGTGAACCCGCCAAGAAACCTAACACTAGTCGCTATGAAATATAAAACAAAAGTGTACCCGTTTGAACATAGTCGCAACCGAACAAAATGTTAGCTCGCTACGAATGGCCGTCCTCCACTCTAGTGGTGTTTGCAAAATAGCATTAAATGGGGTACCTTTGTCTCGGGGCGGCCGGAGAGCCCTTGATTAGTCAAGGGTTAAGGGTCACTTCAACTTAACAACTTTATTATAACTACCCTCCGTCAGCGATGGGAACTAAATACCTTGTAATTTTTTGACTCGAAAGTCGAGTGTGTGTTGTATTCCTTTAAAATTGACTTCTTAGTATTTATAACAGTGAGTAATTAATAATTAATTTAATATAAAGTTACCCTTTTGGTAACGGTGGGAAACTTAACTTCTAAAGTTAAAAGGTCTTTAACTCTATATTAGTGAAGTGATTTCGTTAACATGAGAGTTGTGAAGTACTCGAACGATATTTTTAAGAACAGTTTTTTGCAATCAATTGTATATTATTGGTATCTAAGGTCGAATTTGAGTTATGTACGTATACCTAGCGTGTTTTTATACTAATTAAATAAAGAGTTTTAAATACATTTTTTTATTTTTTGCAGTAGTTGGTGTTGGAACGTTTCAATAGTTATTAGAAATAATATCAATAATATCGTTTAGAATTCACTGTAAGTCCATCTTTGTTCCTATAACAGATAAAATATTTGTATGACATTATATGTACAAAGACAGTTGGCAGATAAAGAAACAGTAAGTCTTATTTATTTTTCTAATTTCCTGTATCATGTCCGGTATTTTGGTTTGGTAAACCAGCTGTTACTGTTGCAATAATTGTACTCGGTGTACGTTTTTATAATAAAATACATAAGTCAGTACGTATCTTACCTGCTGAAAGGTTTAAGCGACATGTGAAACAATTTGTAGATAAATAGTTCTAATCAGTTACAATAATTTGCCAAAATAGGGATTAAACCAAAAGTTTCGTTAATACCTGTAGTAAAAGTGGTCTGTTCAGGCCGATTATAGACAAATTTAAATAAAAAAAAGATAATTGTCAATAATTTTAATTGTGATTAGAAGATTTTATTATTTTTTGTTTTTATGGACATCCTGTATACAACTTCCTTTAATTAAATTATAAATAACAGAACGGTTATATGAAACATTTCCTGACCTTTCGGTCTACCGTCATTAACATAGTGAATGTCTCTATATGATTAAATGGTTTTCAATTTGAGTTAAAACACACGAAACGGTTTTGAGTGTGGGATCTCTTCCTGCTATATTTTATCACCTCATAGAGACAGTTGCTGAGTGGCCGGAGATCGTTCGACCGGTGAATCGGTGGTACTTTTTGACCCCTTTTAAAACTAATGAATGCTTCAGATTCGGGAGCGAAGTTGCATCGTTAAATGTTCAAGTGGCTCGTTAGCTCAACATACGTGATTGTCTGAGCGGCCCAAAGCGTCAGAAAGGTCACTTTTTCACTGCGTCACTGATTAAGAGCTATTACAGGTCTCTCGAGTTGGAGGCCTCTTGCTTAATAGTCGCTGCAGTCGCAGTCCATTTATTTGGGTCAATTGACTTGGTCGCTCTTTTATGTCGCTTCTGCTGGAGTCCTATTTCTAAGGTTCCGCATGTCAACGTTAGAACGGTTTCGTAATGATTAATAATAGTAAAAACAAAACAAAAATGTATAGTTTTTTTTTTTAACTTGTGCATGTTTTAACTTAAATTATGCAAATGACAGCACATCTGTTAATGTCTTTGCTTAAAATGAAGTAAATTCTGTGCAATGACTATTCCACTCCATTTTTTCTGGACTCAATTGATAACTTGAGACATGCTTCGTCAGGTTACGAGAGCTTTGCACCTTTTGTATTTCCTTCAAACTAGTTTAAATAATTAAAAACTTGCTCTTATTGTAGTGACCCTTGTGCTTCATCATCAGTCCCTGGATAATTATCTAAGACAAGAGTAATTCTCAGGATAAATCAAACGAGCCTCAGATCAGGCTGTGTCATTTTATATTAGAGTTCCTATGATCACCTTGCGTCTCCATCCTCAGAACAGCTCTGTATCACAATTATATTGCATTGTCATCCGATTTACATATTATGTTACAGACAAAATGTCAGCTAAATCGAACATTGCTAAATGGACCAAATTTAACTTACAAGATTTGATAATAGAACGACACTTAACAGGTGATAGTAAATAAAAGATAGTAATGCATTGGTGTATACCTCCTATTTTTAGCCTTAGGTCTATATCTCCTATTATTTCCCTATGCAAATCATCAAAAATAGTAGAACTTTAGAACACCCCGCACCTGTCAATTCAAAAGTTATTTTAACAGGGTCATTAGATTTGCAAGTCCATCGCCGCACGAACGGCTCGTCGAAACAATATGTAGCGCAACTCCGTAACAAAGGCCTTAATTCGCAATAAAAAGCTCGGGGGTGCGCAGGGAGCGAGATAACGCGATAATGCAGGACTCTATCAACATGGCAATTAAAATTAGTCGTATTTTTGACGGAACCCGCGTCTAACGATGTTTGACGGTGCACTGCGCCGCGCTTTCTGACTTGCTATTATTAAGTTTCTTCAATCCTGGAGACGGTTCTCCGAGGGCATTCATTGTTTTTATTTAAATTGTTTCTTTATTCAGAGCAATATTAAATTATTATATCATATCGTGCCTGTACACTCTTAAGCTGACTGTTTTACATCGTCATGTGTTTCTGAAGTAACCAGTATTTTAATTAGAATCAATACCTACCACGAAATGAAATCTGAGATCTAAGCGTGTTTGAATGGACACTCATACCATAAAAGTAATGATCAATGCGTCGTTTATTGAGAAAACTAATGTGTGTATTTAAAACACCAATAATAGCGCGATAGTACGACGTCGGGGTTACACACCTAGTGGGTATTACGACCACCACCACCAGAAAGGATTCTCACTGCCACGTTCATTCAGCAAAGTACACAACAAATAAATGGTTTGCTTAGTTCAACGATAGATACAAAATTTATATCTTTAATGGTAAACTACGTTCAGAAGTACAGACAAAATAATTAAGTACTGTGTTTTGTTTGCAATAACTACTGGTTTAAAGTAAGCTAAGTTAAATGTAATCACAAGAAAAATTAGGAACAGTTCCGAAGTTCCGTTTATATAACGGAACTGTATAGCTTTCGTCCCGGCCGCGAGTATCACAGACATTGAAGTTAACTCCGCGCCATTCTGCGGCGTATCAGTCGCCGTCCAAATTGAATCAGCTCAAATCCCGAGGACATATTGTTCTGGTGAGACGCAGATTCAATCAGAGCAGATCCAATCTCGCGCCAGACGAACGGGCTCGTTTTGATATTTGGAAACTTTCGTGTACTCGTACTTATATTGCAGATTGGTATATATTTTCATATTGAAATTTTGCCAGTTTATATGACAAACCAAATCAGAGCAATTCTTGATATTTGTTTGGTAACTTATATAGGATAGGATAAGAAGGGAAAGGGGAAGATGGGGTTCGCTTACGAAATTATAATGGATTTTTTAGGATCAATGAAATCAGACTCAATCATTTATTTCGGGAACTGAATGATGAGGTTCAGAGCGATATTTCACTAAATACTGCACTCAAGTCTTAAAGTATACCACCACACATTATCGTGGTATGTTGAAAATTCGACAATCATATAACACCGACATGTTATATTATGACAACTTTACCTCCGTAACTACAGGTTTATTAGGATTATACGTGAATAAGTTCATTGAAGTCAATCACAGTCACCTTCTGATCAGGTTAGATCTACTTACTCAGTCGCAAACGATTGACCCAAACTTACTCAAATCCACGCATATCCATGAACGGTTTACACAAATGATCTAAAGCCAAATAACTGAGTGAACATTTTCATAACAATTTATCCTAATTAAATACGTATAAACAGCGATGCTATATCAGAATAATCCAATTCCTTTCCAGATTACTGTTAAACAAGATTGTAACTCGCCCGAAAATCCATCATGGCAGTAATTATTTTGTACCAAACGTTGTATATCACGTGAACGAGGTTTGAAGACAGAGAAGCGCGCGTTTAAATTTCACTTAGCGAGGTCGTGCCCGCACAAAGCGCCCCGGTCCCCTCGAGGCACTATTAGCTCGCAAAGCTACTCTGTGTCGAATCCTTCCTGAAAACGAAACATCGCTAACGCAATTTGGTGTGTTTTGAGGCTACTGCGAGACGCTGGCTTTGTCGCAGCCACATATTATAAAGTTATTAACATTTCCATCGGAAGGGAGCGCGATTGAAGAGCGTAACGTATATTTTGAAGAAACTAGAATCGCCCGTGGTCTAAATTTCCCGCCATTAGGTCTATAAAGTAACGGCACAGATTAATAATTATGGTAACTGTATTAACTTTACCTAACTGGATGGCAAAAATGGCTCGAAATTATTATAACTTAGTCGCAGGAAATCTCTCTTTCTTTAGCGGTCGGTCTTTTATCGTAGCCATTTTACGAAAATTATTGATACTTCTTACATGAAATTTGGAGACTTGATGAATTACTACAATTCAATAATAATATATTGTGCAATTATTATGTAATATGTATGCATGCATGGTTTCGGAAAACGACTTTACACACTTCCTAGGCTAGAAGCTCGTAACTAGCATAGGTGTAGTAAAGCAACTTTGAAAAAAACTATAATAAAACACCCTATATAAATCTTATCATGCAAAATAAACATACGAATTGATTGATTAATATCTGTAAATCATCAAACACAAAAATATACTTTTTATTACGTGAATTTATGGTAGATTTTTTCACATAACAACATTTGTACTCTATAGTATGACCCCGTAGCCCAGTCGGCAGTGACCCTGACTGAGATTCAAGGGGTCCCGAGGTCGATAAACGGGTCTTGGATGTTTGTGATGTTTAATTTGTGTTGTCCATGCCATCTTAGCTATGTGGGACAGACGTGAGACGTTAAATCTCTTCATGACTTAACAAGGAGTAGAGGATCTGATTCTAAGTCTGATTGTATCTAGCGATCCGGATCTCCAACCGGAATCGCAATCACACACATGGTGAAAGGTCTTAGGATGTATACCATACAGGCGGTGTTTAGTGGATCATGGTCATATGTAGCACCATACACTTCACTGATGCTATGAAATTAGTAATTTCGAACCCGTTTATTATAACAAGTTTACTACGGCACGAAAAAAATTGCAGCCAAATGAATTACACCAATGATTACCAAAAAAAACGTAAATTTACAAAATTTTCTAAAAATTGTTATCATGGAATTTATTGCATTATTAAAAATCCCCAATAACAGATTTTGCCAGATATATTATCTCTCGAAATGAAAATATATCACCAGGAATAAATTTCGCTGCATATTGCTACGATTTTCTTACTTTTGATTTTCTGTTATTTTATTTCAAGGATTATAGACTTAAAAAGCTTTAACGATTAGTTTCTTCATATCATGTTGGATGGAATATAGCATAGACAATATCTTTATCATTTTTTTATCTCACCGATATAGCCTATAAAGACTTACTTGAAATCATTACGGAGAACTCTCGGGTGTGAAGGTTTCACGATATTCACCTCACCGATGCAAGTGATAATTAACTTGCAATAGCATATAACTTTTTGAAAACTAGAGCTGCGTGCAGGATTCCAACTCACGCCCCCAAGTTCTGGAAACTAACCTCTAAGCTATCAATGTACGAAGTATGTATTGCATAGTTACTCGAGTGGCAGTAATGGCTACGTCATTAGCAATTCCCTCGGCAACCAGTTCGGATTACCGAATGATTGCAGCGCGAAGAATGAGATGTGCTCATTGCCGACACCGGACTCCGTAATTGTGTCGAGGAGTCGGGGAGTACCGCTGAGGGTCCCATGTTCGAAATCAAATTCTGTTCGCTTGTCTGAATACGTTGTTACGTTCGGAAATTAAATGATATAGATTTGTTTTTTGTCTGTTGTGTCGGGTACAGATCGTATTTTGGTTTAATCGTCAAAATGAAAATATGGTCATACAAATGAAAAGAAGTGTTATTTTTTAAGGCATAATTGAAAACAAGCATACGATATAATGAAGTAAACATTGCGCATTGAAAAGTTTTGGATATGTGCTAACTTTAAGTCATTTTCATTTGATTGCCATTTTTTTTAATATGACTTAGTCCTTTAGAAAGTGATATTGAATTTAATATGACATCATATAGTCCTATACCTTAATTGCCCGATTATGATAACTATTTAGAAGTTCTACGGGAAAAAAATTACATACATAACAACTACGACAGACGAACTGAAATGTCAACCCTCATTTGACTTGGCAGTAGTCGTGTAAAAATACACTACAACATACGAAACAGATCAATATTTCAGAATGTTGACATATTTCAAGGCGCGTTCCGAGTGGCAGTGCACAACAGTGGGTGACTCATTAGCGATATAATTTACATAGAAACAAAAAAAGTTCAAAGTTAAATATTCCCAATACCAGTTCCCTTTGCTATGCGGATGTTAGCCTCGCCTTACTAAATTAGAATCTTGACAACTTCAACACCTGGTCTATAAATAAGGCAGCCTGCGCACGCTGTACTGAATATGCAATTAAACAATTAAACTTAAGGAACGACGGCAGAACCTAATAGGCAACCCTTCTTTACGTCTAATATTAATAAAGAAATATTAGCGAGCGCGGATCTTAAATTTAATACGCTCGGTTGCATCATTTATAAAATGCGTAATGAATACTTCAATGTAGGCAATGTTCGGTCTAATCGCTCTATTACGAGGGTGGTCGTTGGTTGCACATGTTATTGTAAATATTGAAGTTATGATCGTTTCA
>DWPA01002265.1:0-16119 GCA_018251375.1 Calpodes ethlius
TCCATAATGTTCTGAAAGGTGTGTGAAGTCTGCAAATCCGCCAGCGTGGAGAGCTATGTTCTGTGCATATCACATTGTGTGAGGAGATCCGACCCTAGCAGTGGGACAGTTATGGGTTGTGATGATGATGATTTATGATATACCCAAAAATTTAAGAATAAACCATCATTACAATCTCAATATTTTGTGTGTCAGTAGTGCTAGATTCGAACCTTGATCCTACAGTTGGTAATCTGTGAGGCAAACCACTGCAATACGATGCCTTCCCCAGCTATTTCGGTACCAGTAGTTTTTCCATCCGTGCATTATTAATGTGTCTATGAACCTGATTTATTATCCATACCTGAGCGACAGGCGCACATCACTATGTGGTAAATCGAATAAGGCAAAGGCCAAAGTGAAGCGTAGGGTCTAATTTAAGCGTTTTAATTATTTTGCAACTGTTTTTAATTATCTTATAAGAAATGAATGTAATTTCATATATATCAATTAATAGGTATATGTCTACATACATAAATGTACACAAAAATACACATACCTATATAAATATATTTTTAATATCTTAGAAAAAACCTTAATGAGTTTTATGACGAGCTGGTAGGTGTATCAAATGAAGATTTTGTCTTTGTTAACAAAGAAAACTTTTATTTTGGCTAAAAGATTTTCGGTGTATGTACCTACTCAAATATTAATATTTTCAATAACTTAAAGAAAACATACTTATTCTATTTTATCTTGAAATCGTCAATTCTGCGTTAGAATTGTTGAATAATAAATTACCTTAAACGCCTGGCATTCTTTAAAAATTAAGACTATAATAAATTTCTAACATTAATTTAAACATAATTTTATTTTCAACTAGAAATACATACTACATTTATTTTCCTGTACGAGATCGCAGTTTGTTTTGCGCGTAGGTTTCGCCTTCACCTTTATGTTTACAAAATGCATACTTGTCACGCGGCCAAAAAGAAGGCGATCGTGGACACGAGCAATTAACGTGCCCCGTTTTCATGACAATATAATTAACTGGCTACCTGTTAGAAAACATAACGTACGTCTACGGGCCAATTAATGGACGAGCTTGTGGCTCTGTCGGCACTGCTCCTGCCATGTTCCGGGTTCGATCCCCGACTTGGCTTCACAGTGTACAAAATGATTTGACAACATTGTAAACTAGTTAATAGTGACTCTACCTGCAAAACTATAGATTTTGGATCAAATTCCGAAATAGACGAACTTTTATGTCACAGATAAATATTGGGATCTAATTCGACATAAAATAGGCCTCTTTAGTTGTGAAAAGATACTCACATACTTATATGGATAATGATAAGTATAGCTCTTGATATCACATACTTTAGTTGCGTACACAAAACCATACTTTACGGTAGAATTACATGTATAATTGTATTAACTGGAGTCTTATCGCCCACGAGTAACGCCATTACATACGTGTAACGTTACATCGCAGCATCAGCACGAGCGACATCGCTGCGGAAGTGCAACAACCTCTGAACTGGTAAAAAATGGCGAACTGCGAGCTGGAGCACAAAGCGGCTTTGAGCCGCGTCCGGCGGCCGGCGCCACCGGATGCGGCTTCGGTTACCCAGCACCAGCGAGGTATTGAATGACATTTGAAACCAGCCATTAGCATCCAGGTCGGTGTTCCTGCGTTCGGGAGTACCTACAGGATTTCCAGGGCTGTTTGGATGGCAAAATTTTAGATGCTGGGGACCGTTGCATTGCAGTTACAGTAATGAAACATGATACCTAGTTACACAAGTATTCTATTCAGATGATAACTAACAGAGTTCAAGATCTACCTGGAAAACCCTAATCGATGACTCCGAATCGTTACATTAGACCAAAAAGGAAACTTGAGAGTTCTCTAGCAAGTGCTTAAAGAATAGTTGACAAACAAGCGTGCCCAAGTCAGAGGCGTTTTCGATACGATGTGGACGAAGACAGAAAAGTCGAAACAAAGACCTGACTCCTGTCAAGGCTCACCAGTATATTGAGGGAATGATTTGTGTGGAGGTTGGAATGATGAAAAGATCCGTTTCTTACTTTATACCGCGGCAAACTATCTCATTTCTGGGAGAAAATCCATTGCTGTGTATATTTCAGCAAAATTTAGGAAAGTGTTTAAAAACAAAGCGTTGTCTGGTAATCAATGATAGAAAAGAAACGGCAACCTTTTTGTTGCTGTTCTTTTTCCTAGATGGGCGAAGCCGCAGGTAAAATTTAGTTTATAATATTATCATTTAAGAAACTTTTAACAACAAGGGGATTCGCGTGTCTCGCATTATTGGTGTCGATATACTAAGCCGTTTCTGTAACGTACGAAACTCTTAAGGCTTAATGAAAAGATTCTATACCCAAATACAATTCTATAAGGAAATGTGACATAGAAAACTATCTAGTTATTTATGTTTTCATATTAAAATTGTATATTATACACTATTGGTTCCAACGCGCACACCTATCTAGTATTAATATCACGGCGGGTAATGAACCAGTGATTATAGGTGAATACTGGTAAGTAGGACGCGTCGATACCGGCCGCTGGCCGCCCGAACGCTCGGCCGGACGTATTCCGCGAAACGCGCGCTGCAGCCGCGAGCCGCGACCGCGGCCCGCAGCCGCGCGGACGTGATCCCGATTCACGACTGACAGATGTTGATCATATTGGTATAATTTACACATAAAGAGTTACGATTCTGAGAATTTATCAACTCTTACATAAACGGAAAATTTATGTACCAATAATATAAAATTTATTCAATTTACATTTTGATACCTAGGTATCATTCATATCTAATTATCATTACCCACCGAAGATATTTCATTTATACTATTACTTGTTAATCAATAAGAAAGCAACAATATTCAAAAAATAAAATAATAGGGATGATGTAATTTAGATCTAGAAATATAATATAACTTATACTAATATTCACAAACAATACTGTGAGGTCTCACAGAGAAACAGAAAGCAAGGATCGATTGTTTGTATTGCCATCTTCACTCTAGTTTCTCAAACAATGCCAAAGACAAGGACGGGAATATGAACAATGGTTCCTTTCCTTTTATTTAACTGTGACACCTCAAAGTATTGTTTATGTATACTAACACGCTTGATATTTTAAAGCCCCTTAATTGCAATTTTTAAAATATTCAATACACAATAAATGCACTTTGAGTTTTATTATAGAATGGATAGAATACCTATAATATTATAGAATGGATAAACTTGGACATAATATAAGTAAGGTAGGTGAAGATGTAAGTTATATACTTTAAGTGTTATGGTTACAGAGATAGGTACATGCGATTCTCTAGATGCTTTTGTTATCTTTAAGAACATAGTGAAAAGCCTTTTAATACCTATAGTTCAGTGCGCTTTCCAAACTAGAGTATCGTCGTTATATATTATCTGCGATACATTACTTTGTGAAGTTAACTACGTTCCTTACTGAAGTTTAATGTACACATGTTTTCCGTAACAATAATTATGTACCTCACTGGCCCGCGTCACTGTAATAACAGTGCGGTGGTAACGCCCGCTAATCCTAATGTCATATATTAATGAATCGTAATAGCAACACGTGTTAATATGTCCCGGATTAAACGTTAGCCGAGTGGAACGATCGAAATATTGAACCTGTTAAAACAATTTGTTAGGTACATGAAGTTAAATTGATCAGATCACAGTTTTTCAACTGTCAAAAATATTTACAGACGTAAATATTTGCACACTAACGTTGTTCTTAAACTGTTACAGATGTGCGTAATAACAAATCAGCATATAGTTTATTATTTGCGTGTGTATTACACCAAACAAAATAATATACAAAGTACAAGTTAAAACCATAATAAACATATACGTATATTTAGACAATTAGTACAATGGCGTAACAGATAAACAATTTACGTTCATTTATCCCTCGAATGTCTCGTAACTCTCTGTAGTACATCTACTTGCCGCTAGATGGCGCTGCCTGTAATTTATGTTACATATGGACTTTCAACAATTTTGTACTTCAAGTAAACTTTAAGTCTACTACGTAGTAATTTCAAGCAGTATCCTAGAGGGTTTATTCTATAGATACAACGATCACAATTACTTTACGAAATAGTATCAGTTTTAATAAATAGAGCAATCAGAGAAATTTAATGTCAATATATAGTAACTACTTTTGTTTTAAAAATCAGCAGAACTCATGTTCCTCAGGAAAAGTCAGAGGAATTAAACAGTTAGTACCAACATAGTAAAATTTTCTCTACTTCACGTCGAATGGATACGTCCATGATAAAATTGTGAGGTAAGTAGCTTTACCCAAGATAGTGTGTAAGTACACAAGATTTCTGTCTCAGCTATAACTTGGTAGTAAAAAAAGAAATTTATAATATACCTACTTACCACCTATGGCATTAGATTACGATTACTTTGATGTACGACACTAACATTGAAACGTATTAAAAATTTAACTGTTGTTAGATTACCATGGAAGTATAAGACGCTGGAAATGAGATTAAACTATTCGATATGTAGCAAACTTAACGATCTTCAATAAGAGGGTCCATGGGTAACAGAGGCTGACTTTGATTCGAGGATGGATGAAGTCTCAGATTCCAAAGCATAGACAATGTAACTAGTATTCACTATTAAATAGTATTTACCTAATGTTTTTATACATACGTAACTTATGTGTTCTATTACAGTCTGTTATATATTTTTAACATAAAATTCTGTTGTAGTAACAAAAATAAATTATTTCTTAGGTGAGTAAGCCGTATACGTACGAGTACCTACCTACGCTGTTGTTTTTTATCCTTTTTCCTTGTACGTTGCCAAGAGCTCTCATTAATTAGACGTCTACCTACAGAATTCTTCTAGGAACCACACATGGACGAGGTTGGCTTTTTATTAAGTTTTTTACGCGACACCGGGCCGATTAAAACTGACACCTCGCTGACATGATTCTCATCTTTATGTCCTTAACATAAGATTGCAACGAAAGCTCTACGTTTTGTGAACAGGAATTCATTTCGTCGAATCTTGAACTTAGTTCTGAATGAATTTGAGCTTTAACACCGAGCATTAAGACTGAAGCGAGGGGGCCAGTTTAATTGGATGCATAATGTCTTTATATGGACCGCATTACCTGCGTAGGTGTCGGACATGTGCATTTCTGAATGGATTTTGTTACTACAATAATAATGGCCGCGTTGTGATATTATTTACTTAATGTTTAGTGGGTGTCCAATTACTTTTATCTTTATACATATGTACCTAATATTTTATGGGGCTTTTGTTCCCAAATAAAAAATGTATAACTATGAATTTTAAATCATAATCAATTCTGTTGATCTGTTGACTTTATCACACGCTATTTATATATATAGCCCACTTATTAACTATCGCTACAAATAAATAATTATACCTTCGTAATTATAACAATGATCATTTCTGTCTATTTGGTGAAACAAAATGTGTCATTGTTTTGAAATAAAAACTCATTTTAAAATGAGCTGTACTGCCGTACCTACATTATTTTTAGTCGATATTATTAATTCATTATTTATTAAGTAATAAACAACACAATTAAATTGCTTCCCCCGGTAGAGCTCGTTAAGTTACTTTACATTGAACATTAAACAAAGAAGTTAGAATTCGGTAATGTCTTATTCAGCTAAATAAATAGAACAACATGCACATTACAACAATTAATTATTGATTACAAATTTGAGTATAACATTGATCTTATTATACCTACCTATAACGATAATAATATCAAGATTATTATAACATGATTTAATCTCAAGAGTTAAATAAATACCTATAGATTACATTTAAAAAGTTCAGTTATATCGAAAAAATCTAGATAAAGATCGTAAGTAGACATTTGGTATAGATAGTGTTTATCTCGACATTTTTTCATAGGAAATTAATAACTACGTGTAGGTATAATGTGTATTTATTTTTGAATGATCTATATACCTATTTAACCATAAGAAATCCTGTTTACTGAGGTTGTAACATTTAATAGATCGAAAACCAACCTACAGTCAATTATATCCGTGTATTCGTGACCACGTAACTTCTGAATGACTCGACCGTCTGAAGTAGGTACCTAATAACCAAACAGTATTATTTATAGAACGCTAATTCATAGCCGTGACAAGGAATTTACACACCTAAATGATTCATGGTTACACAGTTATGGGTGCGTGGTCTGCGATACGGCGGCAGTACAAACAACAAGTATTTACACTACTTTTAGTAGAGGTAGTCGTATATAGGATAAATAGTGTTTTAACAAATATTATAGTGCCATGTATTTATTTTCATTTTTATTACCGAGTTAATCATAAATACTACGTAACTAAAATTATAATATTTTTTATTCTTATACATAATCTTCTATCTTCCATATATATAATATTTGTAATGTAAATAATTTCTATAGAATCGTAAACTATGCTTTAGCAAAGTTGTCGTGCTTGAACGTGCGAATGTTTCTAAGTTGGTACGACCAATTTTCGACGGGTGCGGCCACTGCCATTCCAATGAATTTCATATAGGTTTTCCGTGGCAGCTCGTGTTGGCGTAGGAACGCCCGCAGGGTTCAGGGACTTATAAATAAAATAATATACTTATATTTTTAAAATAATGTCGTTTGTTTTCATACTAATGTACAGGTACTTAAAGCTTTATTTATTTACGGTAATTATCTATGTAATATAATAAAATATATTCATTGTTTAAGCGGACACCTTATTTACTCCTAACAGCAACATAATTATAAAAAGAATGTATCAGTTATGGTCATATAGTTTAACTATTTAAATCTATCGTTTTATATGTATCTAAGTTTTATTTATTATCCGATGTAAAGAGTCATTACATGAAGTTAAAACTAAAACAGGCAGTACAATAGTAACTCTGCCGATCGCTGGAAGCCATATTAAACAAGGTGCTTTCAGTTGATTGGTGGAAGCCGCACTCGGCCGAGGTCGAGCCACTCCGCAGATTTCAACTTTAATGATGTTTTAAACGTCTCCTACATTGTAGTGCGACTATAAATTACAGTAGTAAGTGGTCTTCTTGTTTACAACTTCATTTAAATTACCTGTTACTTAGTTGCAGTTACATTTATTATCTGCTCTTATAATTAAAAACACATTGTCCTCGCTGGTGAATGACAAGTAATTTAAGAATATCGTTAGAACATAATGTAATTTGTGTCGCAATTCCCAACCTCTTGACACAGGTTTAAGATACTTATTAAAATGTGTGGATTCACAATTTTATACGTGTTGATTGCCAGTATCGACTTCAACAGACTGGCTACACTCTTGAACGTACGGTTCGAATAGTAAATATTTTGTTGACAGCAAGTGTTATTCTTATACCATAATAAGTATTTAAATAACAAAATAACAAATTGCATATTAAATCGAATGCAAACTCATAGTTATTAATGAATGGAAGCAATATGGCGAAGGCGATATTAGTGACAACACTATCTACTTATTAAATTCAAATGTTTGTTAAAATGTAGATAACTATATGAACAGCCTATGGTACTATTCATCCTTCAACGCTCTTCACACAAAAAATCTTAACATAACTACGCTTCGTTGCGCCGTAAAAGAAGGACAAACAAATAAACAAATATACTTTCGCGTTTAAAATTTCGCATTAGTAAAGATAGTGACATCTCTAAGAATCGAGTATAAATTTCCAAAATCTCTACCTACCCATAACTATAAGTATACTTATACTTTAAAACCTATCTTTGTAAATCCCGCTTACTGTATGGCTCAACTCTCATCACCGCTTGCACTTAATCAGCGCCACGGAGCAGGTAGGTACCCGTCCGTCCAGTAGTACACCCACTTGTACATATTCCCTGAGGCGAGACTACGAACTACCCACTATTTACTTAGCTGTACGTGTTACATATAATCAAGAATACTCGGAACAAAACAATAGCGAGGTGGGGATCAACACCTCGCCCACTCGCATATGCAGCGATGACGTCACGCGACAACCTGTCGCCCGCGCGTGTAATTAAACCCGTCCGAGGGCGTTAGGGATGCGAAGTTTCCTTCGCTTATCGATATATTAAAGATTAAGATTGGAGCAGTAACGGACCTCATAGTATTGTAAACACTATACTTTTATAGAATAGCAACAAATGGACTCATTGACACCTGAAATGTATGAATGTTAATAAAATATAAATTACCTACATATTATCCACTAGTAAGAAGACTGTGGTAGTTAGGTCGGTTACTATGGATCAGTTCTGTTTTTAATGTTAGTAATTGTCCAGTTAATAATCGTTTTTTTCACCATAACTTGTTTACAGGTGCGTTATTGCCTTTGAATACAGACGATCTCCTCTTATACATCATAAGTATACAAAGATTTAAGTATCATACATATTTTTCTTTCGTCTTTCCAATAAGTCTTATACAATAAGTACCTTAAAGGCAGTTGTTTTATCTCTTTCATGTATATGTCAATCATCAAACACAAGCACACAAGCATATAAAGCAGAAATAACTTACATTATACTTGCTACAACTTAGGTATTTTAACATGTTAAAGCTTTGATATGTTTTTAGTATACGTAATAGCTAAGAGTTATGGTTTTGCACCGGCCTATTGCCAGCTCCGGTTTAAATATCTTTATTTCTCATTAAGATATATAACAATATCACTCCTACTTTACTCCGTCCGTGCTTGCAGTTCATACAATAAACTACCTGCAGCGCTGGTTTTCTGTGGATCCCTAAGAGCAATCGGTACTTGCATTGCCGAGGTTATTAAACTTTAGATACGATAATATAAAAACGTCAGGTAAATGATCTCATATATCATACAAGAATTAATATGCGTATATTTCTTTTAAATATAAGATGATAGGGATAGATGATAAAAGTAAAATGAAATAATAATTACCTACTTCAGTTTTTGATTTAGTTACAGGATATTTTATGCTCCGTTATCGACAACCGGTGGTCGCACACCTAGCGCCGACCCCCACGATACCTCGTTTTATTAAGGCGCGTTTTTTGTGTGGCACACGTGCTCGCCATACTAGCGCACCGCCCGGCAGCGCCCGACACCGCCGGCCGCGCTTATTGCTCGCCCACACTACTTCCCACACGTCACATTACGATAGGTATATTGTAAATCGGTTAAATTAAACTATACAGCTAAGCAAGTTTTTACTTATTATGTTTTATAACACTGTCACGTTACACTGTCACATTAGTTATACTTATATATATTTTTTTTTTATATAAACGATTACAATTTTGGCCTCTTCATTGAAGTATACAGTACAGACTTTCTTCCCTTTTCTTTCTTGGTCAGTAACTCTTCGGTGATGCCTTTGGTGTTGTTGGACATTGACAACTTGCCAACAGTTACCATCAGAGTGCGTCTGCTCGTCAGTTAGCTACTTACATAATAAAAACTTATTTACCTAATATTACAAACTAGTTTTAAGTACAAAATATAAATTTATAATTCTTATTTCACATACTAATGTGAAGAGTACTAACTCTTCCTGAGTACGAAGCAGTGATAGCCTAGTGGTTCAAATGTTTGTTTCCCGAACGTGGAGGCGTGAGTTCGAATATTACACGCTTATATAATTTTCAAAAAGTTAGTTTCAGAAAGAAAAATCGTGACGAAACCTATAGAGTGCACACCCGAGAGTTCTATATAATGTTCTCGAAGGTGTGTGTGAAGTCTAACCAATGCGCATTTTTTCAGCGTGGTGGACCATGGCCTGTACACCTCACTGACAGGACTAAGGACAGTTACCATTATGTTAAAATATCTTTTTTAGTACAACAGCCGCGCTCAGTATCTAGATAGCAAATTGCCAATGTTACCGAATTTATTTTCAAACTTCATTCCTAGACTAAGAAATTATATGATTTATTACCTACTATATTGCTAAAAGTCGGTAACACTAAATCATATAGCCAAAACATCTCTAACTCAATCAATCAAACACTCAAAGGATTTTTGAACGATAATATTTTTCTTATTAACTAGTAATTACTTCCAACAATCGCAGTTTCAATATCTTGTAATAGAAGTGCACAAACCGTGCCCCATCCATAACTCCCGCTGCAGTCCACAAGCCACCGCGCCAGATACCAGCACATAGGTAATTCACCGCAAAACTTCCGAAGCCATAAACGAATCGACAAGTTTTCCAATCTCGTCTCTCCCTCATATTATTTTCTAACTATTTTATTGCAGCCTGCAATCTTCTGCGGCGAGCAAATAAAACTTACGACATTGTTACTTGCAGATTTAGAAGGTGTAAAATGTTGGATTATTGAATTGACGATGAATATTTTTAAATTTAAACACTTAAGTTTTGAGACTCTGAGAGAGCTCCCAATAAGTGAAGGTACTAATCAAAATAAAACTACGCTAAAAAAAGAATGAAATAAAAAATATATTACATTGAACTTGTTAGAGTTTAGGTTATTTATTATTGTTCTGTGAGTTGTTTGAGTTGTTTGTAATTACCCTGAAAATAATATTTGGATATCTAATTATTCATAAACTTATACCTTAAATAGTTGAAAATGTAAACTTGAAAGAAATAGTTGTCATAACACGTAATTTTATTATCCTACATCCCTTTTATCAAAATGTTCATACAAATTAATCATAAATACAATGAATCAGAAGCGAGTTACACCCAACCACAACTTCGATTCCATAACGCGATGACAGTCAGGAACAACATCGCAATTACATGAATAATCCAGGAGTTAAATGCATCATAAATTATGCAATGTCCGACCCAGCTGACCTGGTTTAGCTTTAACTATGCTAAGAGGCTCTGATGGTCGGCTAACGTGCCGTGACGTCATCAAAAGCTGCCCCACTCTGCCAACAGCCCGTGACGTCCCCGCGGACCTTCCCAATGGTCTAAAGGACCCACGTTAATGTTTCAACGCAAATATCTCTAAATGTACCTCCTTACTACGTCATTTTATCAATACTCTGTTATATTATGTAACCTAATGTCATAGAAATAGGGTCTATTTGACGAATTTTGATGTCAGCTATAACTACCTTTGCAATAAAAAGTTATGTAAGCTTGTGTGTTCAGTCTATAGTGTCCGGCTGCGTGAATTAAATTTAAGTTTAATTTTAAACGATCTATGAATATGTTATCTATTTCTGTATCTTAAATGATTGATGAATTATTGCTCCGATTTTGTTCTTAAAAAACAGTAGTGACCTAGTTGGTCATCCGGACGCGAGGTCCTGAATATGAATCCTGTCGCACCCGTTATTTTCAAATGTTATATGCGTATTAGAAATTTATTATCAGTTAATTTGGTGAAGGAAAATATTGTGAAACTTATACACTTGAGCTTTGCCCAAAATGCTCTCAAATGTGTGTGAAGTCTGATAGTCCAAACTATCGGGTTATTATAAAATTCCATTCTTGACCGGCAGAATATGAGTGGTGCCTTTATTGTCACCATCAAGTGATTCTTTAGCTCTTACATTTATTTAGAAACTTTTTTTTTAGTTTCAGCTTAAAAACTAGTTACGTTTTTAAAACACATTTCGCTTATAAGTAGGTATAGTTTTGACTTAAAAAGACCAATATTCGGAGGTCAAGGATTCATTGATTTTTTTATTAAAATCTTTTTCATAGCTATTTGGAATTATATCTCTGTAAGATCTTATAAACGTACCGATATTTCCATTAAAAGGAGTGATACCTATACTGTTAGTAGTATAGGTACATATCAAAAGTCCTATTCAATAAATATTGAACGTAAAAGAAATATAACTGGTGGAAGTATTCACCTGACTGGAGCATGAAACATTTGCCGTCCGGTGAGTGGGCCGCGTTATCACGTCCTCGTATAAACAGCGGGTACCTCGATTTTTTGCCCGAAACCAGTTTTTCCAGCGTGAATTCATTTCAACTTCGAAAAACTCCGGACACCTCTTTTTTCCCCACGAACTGAATATGAAATCCGGACGCAAAGTTACAGTAGAACGCGCCGTGCTCGCCTCCACTTTGTAATCAGCGGCACTTTTTTGTAAACTGTGCGAAACCGTTTTAAAGGTTTCAAATATAATTTTGTTTGTAATCGTGACCAAAAGTTTTTGTGGCTAGATGTCTGCGTGTGAAGGATATTTGGGAATAAGTTATTATTTATGAATGTAATGAATCCTGTGACTATGATTTTCAGATTATTTATCTGTCTACATTAATTTCAAAAACGGCTTAACTGATTTGGATGAGCTTATTACTGGTGTATTGAAGAAGGACTGAAAATAATAAATGTAAAATAAAAACAATACCGGGCAAGGCTTTTTCCAGTTGCGGGTATTCATCATTAGCAAATTATCAAATTTACACACAGCTGCCAGGTTTCATGAAGATATAACATTTAGAAGTGGATAAAATAACTTTGGAAGACCTTCATACATATATACAGATCAAGCTACTAAAATTGTGTTAATTATAGCCAAGAACCATTCCTTTAAGGCCGGCTTTTTGCATCAAATCTATTCATTTCAGAACTATGATGGCAGAGAACGACACACAGACACATGTAAGACTTATAACACCGTTCCTTTTAGTCGGAAGTTAAAATAACGTACTACTTACTTACCTAACATAGACAGCTACTTAAATTACCAATAAACCTCATATTTTTAATAAAACCTATTCAAAAGCTGGTATTCACGTTTTAAACTCTTCTTAGTATCGCCGAGTAACTTAAAAATAATATTATTAAGGCACTGCAAACAATGTTTGAAAGAACAATGTTAAAGTGTACGTCCACTGTATCACCGCATTAAGACCCGTGTTCATGTAGCCGTGAGCAAATACAGACAGCGAGCATCGCTCAGTTGGAGGTAAGTTTTAATATGAGATTAGTATTAGGTACATTGTCACCTGAAGACATTAGTAACCATAAAGTATCAGCGATGGTAAAATCTACAGTGGTAAAAACTACACAGTACCCTTTTTTCTAGTTTATTTGTTGGTGATAAAAAATTCGCCCCCCCCCCCCCCCCAAAGTAGGTAACGTTTGCCACACAACGTCTGCTGTTTAGCAAGGTGCACCGTGAGAAGTGAACTTAAACTTGGCTCAAAGTAAGATGAACGCCCTTAGGAAATTCAACCTAATTTTCTTCACCGTATAAGTTAGGTTATTACCAATTTAAAATCAATGTAGTTTATACTTTTATATTTTTGTAATACAAACTGAAATAACGCTTAGAACTACAACAATCGTATGTAATGTGTAAGCATTTCAAGGAAGCCTTCAAAAGCTTCCTTGGTAACAAAACGTGTGCTAGGTTAAATTAAGGGTTGAGTACCTACCATTTTCTACTGTCAAAGAAAAAACACATCTATGTAGGTGATCGTAAGTATACGCATGCTTTACCACACACGTAAATATTATTTAAATTTAAGAAACTGTCTAAGGATTATAAGCGTATGATTGGCAATAAGTTGCATCACTTTTGTAGGTAGCATCATTTTCTTTTTAATTATTATTTTTTCTTATGTCGGTTCGGTACCCTTACTGAGATTTAGATAGAGACTAGTGGGCAAAGAACTTTATACGGCACGCTCCCGACGCGGAGCCGGCTCGGTGGCACGGCGGCACGGCGGCGCGGCGCAATCTGCGCGGGCAAAACCGGAAAATTAGACTTAACACGGACACGTAATAAGATGTCCTTTGCATTCTGCGCTGCAACAAATGTTACAACATTGTTTTAAATAATTTCACTGTCTGTTCAGCGGAGAACATCTGGCACCTAATGGAAGTGACGGTCGCTTCCGTTCTTCTTTGCGATTACCTATAGGTATAGGTACCCAAGATACCATCTTTATTTATCAATTTATATGTCAACTCATCAACATCGCTCAGGGTAAGAAATTTAAGGAAGCTGGCACCCATTCCGTCAAATTACTTTTTCTCTATTATCGCAAGTGTCATTCCTGCCCGAAAGTCCTTAACTAGTTCAAACGACTGTCTAACGCTATTTCTCGAATCAATATTTATTCTAGCAGTAGCATTCAGTCATTTTCAAATTCCCAATAGAAGCTTTCCTTATCGAACAAATCAAAAAATAAAAATTTTACAAGTGTTTCAAATCATTGTTCTTTCATCACATGAGATTGGTTGATGCACACTATAGACGAGGAAGGTTGGCTTACATAAGTATACGTGTAGCTTAATGGATAAACTTTAACAAGTTCAGTAGATAGTTAAAGATGAGGTCCAATGCTTTGCTAACTTACAGGCAATGGCGTAATATTTGTCTTCAGTAACGAAGAAAGTTCCAGATAGGTGTACCTAATATTTAACCTGAGCTGTGGAGAACTTTCAATGTGCTACGGGCTATCACCAACAAATATTTTGGTCGTAAGGCGTCGGGCGGCGGGCGTCGATACGGCGGTGGGTACATTTGCATAAAACAATCGACGCAAGTGTGACGGTAAACAACGACACATTAGCACACGTACGGCAAAGAAATATGGCGGACGAACGCTCCCAGGATTTGTGAGCTGTCGCGACTTTATTTACCGGCTTCGGTTGCAGCGGTGGAGAGTATTAGGGATAAACACGACTATATCTCAACGTTGGCTCCTGCGATACTTTCCGAGCTACCGTCAACAACTAGCTGTTGACCCATGGTGGTTAAATGACCACTACCATGACCATATATACATATCTACGGTCTCAAAAACGTTAGCCAACATTCTTGACACCCCTTGACACTGAATTCATCTTTGTTCCTACGCTATTCTATTACCTATTTAAAGTCATAAATTTGAAAGATATTTTAATGATTGTACACAGGCAGGTGAATTCGAGGATAAATGATTAGGATACATTTTATCCCAAGGCGAAGGTTGGGGCTTATTTATATGTATTTGTAACTTAATTATATATCAATAACTTGCATTGAAGCTGTGCATGTCCTAAATTATAACTTGATTCCGGTAGTTAAATTAAAGTATAACGTAAAAACTTTATGTTTTTAAGAAACCACTCGTTTACAATGAAGCTGTTTTCAGAGGTTAACAGTTTGGTATAAAAAGGACTAAAAGATTAATTTCGTCGCCTAATGATAAAACTTATAATCCTTTTTTCTTAATTATTTAAGTGGATAAGGCAATATTGCATTATAACGTAAGCCATCTATACCTACCCTCGAAACGAGTCAACGTAGAGGTTAATTTGACACCGAACGTTTATTGTGACACATTAAAGCGAGGTTAAACCTAGGGCGTCTGAGAGCAATATTCAGCACCTTGGTAGCTACACCTAAGGTCGTAGGAGAGGGGGTTAGGCGCGAGAGGGGGTGAGTTTGAAGACAAATTGTGTGGGCGCGAGGGGGGAAAAATGGCGGCCGTACTTACCTTATGTTTTGTAAATGACGAGGTTCTCCGGATAACGGAAATATTATAGTGTCATCCGAGAACCTTTTACTTGTTGGTGGGAGAACGATACATTGAACGAGAGATACAATTCGTTCACAATGTAAGGATTTAGCAATAATTTATGAAATATCTATCAGGGAGTTGTAGAAACAGGATGCAGTAGAAATTATAAGCATGTTTAATTTAGAAATCTTTGCAATAAATAGGTATTTCATTACCAACAACACTGTGCCGCATAGATAATCTAAATAGTTACTTAATATTAAACACACTGGAAGTTACCTCAAACAAGAATTACGTTGAAAAAACAAATAAAACTTCAGACTATATCAAAGCCTAGTTAATAAATAAAAATCGGCCGGTACAATAAAACGAAATGTTTCTCGTACCTGTTTTATTACTATCTCTCGAGAGCTCCAGCGAGCGCAACCGCAAACGTACATAACACATAGCACACTCTGTACATAGCGCGGCTCCGTTGACCTACTTACGCCGCGCCAATACCTGGCACCGCGGAGCGCACCTGCCAGGTGTTTAATGACGCCAACGACCACCATTGGAAGGCTGCTAGCCAACCACGACTCAGGTGTATTCTCAGGTGCTCACAGGTGATTTTCCAGCCGCGTTT
>DWPA01002266.1:0-16117 GCA_018251375.1 Calpodes ethlius
ACTAATCAATCTTAAGGTATATCTTTTGACCTAATTGAACACTCTTGAAGCATATCTTTTATAATCTCATACAATCGGACAATAGTTTGCACAAATCCATTATTATTAAGCAAGGCAAGTAAAGTAATTTGAAGCTATTTTCATTTCACAGTTTTAATTCAATGGCCACTACCAAAGACCAAACGAACAGTATTTCGTCTTTTTTTTCGTCATAAATACCTATTATAAGTTACCGTTAACGAAACATTTTCTCGTTTAATACTTATTTACCTAGACATCGTTGAATAAACACGCTGTTACGTAGGTACGCATTTAATAACAAAGATGGATGTCCGTAATTGATAAAGAAAATTGATTGCCTGTTTGTAATTGGCATAATGTGTTAAATAAATGTATTTAGATTATAGTAAAGTTCCTTGAACATAATTATGTAGTTCCTTAACAAGCTGCTTTCGCGCGCAAACCCACAATGAGAATTATTTTATTGTTGAAAGATCATTAATGTCATGGTTGTTTTCTCATCCATGGGGAATCCTAAAGCACAAATGTCACCTACCATAAACGTCAAATAAACGATAAGAATATAAAGGAACTGTAGTTTCTAGATTTATCAATTATAAATACCTTTTCTCCGTCACCATTGCCGTAGGAAGTCCAAAAGAATAAAAACATTTTTTTCCTGTCTAAATTTTATACATGACAATTATTTCGATGTTCATTGTATTTATTAATCTGTGCCAGAAAAAGAATCAGTATTTACTGTTATTAGGTACAAAAAAGATATTAAATATTTATGTGTTTACTAAGAATAAATCGAAAAGAAAACTTGAAGATTTATTACCCGCATAGATATGCGAATATTTTACTTGACGCTAGTCAACATTCCATTCCTTATTGACGCCTTTCGAAATATAAAATGTTTTCCCGCGCAATGTTATGCGGCTGTGGGCAGAAAACTGTCGACGTGCTTGGCTGAACTTACGTAGGCGTGAGAGAAAAAAAGCGGTTCTATATTCAAAGTTGGCTCATCGCCCAATCGCGAGAGCCGTAGGCGTGGCGGCGCGCTCTTATTGGCCGGCCGTTTACGCGCCACACATTGACAGTCGATTACTTGGTCGCTTATAAAGCGGCAAAGTGCGCGTCGATGCGTTATGCCAGTAATAATGTTTTTATTTTACGTATACGCCTTCATACGCATTTATTTATTTCCGTTGCACGTGTAATGTAATCTTTAAAATTTATATTTTTTGTAGGGTTTCCGCGACGTTTCACATTTAAGTTACGACAGTGTCATTATTATTTATGAATAAAATAATCAATACGGCCATATACCTACACTACACTGTGATGTAGGTACCCTGTAAATAGAGTTAGCTAACTATTGCAATACTGATGTTTAAAATTAATAAAATAATGATTTATATACAGGCCCTTACCTACATAAACGATTGGTTACGAGCTACCCAGCTCGTATGTAGGTAGATAGTTTATTGATAAAAGCTAGCAGGTCATATCAGGAAGAATAAGCTTAATTATGTAGTTACCTGTTTTGTTTCCTATCCATAGTATATCTCATTATAATAAATAAGCAGGTATGTACGACATAGGTCCTACCTAATCAGCCTTATTTTAAGTTGATTTAAATATAAACTGTGGGTAAATTTTTACTTTTTTGTAAGTGTCGTTAAATAAACAGACGAGGTAATCTGATGGGTAATGAGTGCCATCAGTAAATAAAGACATTAGCGACGCGTTGACGATCCAAGAAGTGGGAGCACCCATAATATTATCTTAGCTTAGAATAATAACTCCTTGAACCGCAATGGTCATAGGTAATTCTGTATCCATTTCACGGTAGCTTTTAAGGAATAAAAAAATATACCTATATTGTATAATCCATTCATTTACTATCCATTGTCAAAAATAACACATTTCTATATTTATGTGCGTGTAATTACAGCGGCGGTCGTAAGTACAGCAACATACTAAACACGGATATTTTTAATAACTGTCTAGGCGTTTGTAACGAATAGTTACAAACACCATATTGTCTATAAAATTTAAGGATGCCCCCCATAAATCAATGTTAGTAATTAAATTATTTTTTTCTTTAATTTTTTTTTCTTTCTTCTAAAAAAAAAGTTTCCCATACGAAGGCCCGAGTCAACCTCAACCTCAATAGTGCTAACGCCATTCATTCGTAACTAAGTAGTACGTTGTGTTTATCCATAAAACGGACGCTTAGCCATTGTTCTTGCTCTCAGTGGTAGAACGCAATAAAACGCTTCTAAATATATTTACTACTTAAGCTATAACAAAGGATATTGCCATGTACGGAACTAAATTAACGTGAGTTACAATGGGAGTTTGGAAGCCTTTGTTGTGTACGGAACGTGGAAACATAATTCTTGTGTCACGTAGCTAGTTAGGTATCAATTAGTGTACGTTACATTAGAGATAACAAAGTTGTATATCTACTTTAGCTATCCGCCTGTGGCTTCACGCGTGATCCCAGGCTATCAGATATGGCTTTACGACAATGACATTTACGCCAGGCGAAGAAAGTTTTTGTTTAAGTGTGAACGAAATATGTGGAAAAGAAAAAGTTTACATACGAATTCCTGAAGAAAACGCATTCTCTATACAAACATTCATCCCTTATTGCACCCTTTGAAACGTTTACTTTTCTCCTTCTGTGTTCTGGTTCTAACCTCCCCGCTAATTTTCAGCCAAAGCGATTCAGCCGTTCGTGAGTTATAAATACTATCACGACTTTCTTCTATGTATATAGATTATTATTAGGTTTATATACAAACTGCAAGTAAACATTAAAATTCGCAGTTCTTAGAAAATAAAGTTGCCACACTAATTTTATATGTAACCATTTTCATTTATTTATTTTTCGTACGGAGATAAAACTTGTTTACGAAGTTGTATGTAAGTTTTACTATAGGCAGCTTCGATCAAACTTGTTCACTTTCGAATAAAATTTTGTACCTCGGGTCATCCGAAGTTTTTAGACGATTGTACACCAAACATTCATAACCTCGCAATTAAAATATGTCAATGATTGTATTAAGCGTGGGTAAGACGTTTGGAACGTAATTCAGCTGTGACTATTTTAAAGCTAGTATAAGAGCACAATTTAATGATATAACATCGACTTTACCCGTAAGAATGCTTACAATATTATGTTTTTGTGCTTGCGTGATTGAGTAACTGAAAACTTACCGAGTACTTTATATCTCATACTTTATGTATACATTACATTACAAATAGCATATTGTGTACAAATAAATTGGTACGGTATAATCTAAGTTATGGGTTGTGATTATTTCATAATCTAAGTAGATTCCTGTAGATATAATTCTAAATACAGAATCCTTAAATGAAAATCAATATGAAGAATCAATTTGTTTTGTGTTAGGAAAGTTGTCTCTTGCTAATTTAACTTTAACGAGTTTCGGTGCGACGAAACATGACTAATCCCTGTTTTAGAAAACCGATTTAGTAAATTTGAATGTACAAGTATAACCATAGACAGATTCTACAGATTAAATTCGTTATTTATTGGCTCAATGAAGTGCCCTTTTGTTAAATCTTTTAATTATCAAATTTTACAAACAGAATTAGATACTTTCTGTAATCATAAGCGGCTGAAATTTCACATACCTATTGCTTTAAATCTGATAATAATACAGCTTTAGATTACGCATAACTTAATATTACACTCAGGGTTGAGACTCCAGACAAGGAAATTCTTGAACGATAGAAAACAGTCGCAAATTTTTACCTTAGCGCACTAACACTTTCATATCATGGTCTTAGACTTTTAACGATTAAATTATAATACACTATTATTTCATTCTTTTTCCGAGTAAATTTTTATTACTCTATGGGTTTTTTTCCAGCCTGTCTATATATCCTGCTACGAAAATATACCCCGATATATTTTAACATTCTATTATGCTCCTCAGCATATAATGACGCACGCCATAAATTTTAATCACACTATCGAAAATTTCTAAAATCATTTCATAATACTAGCTCCGATAAACAAAAGGACCATAAGCGTTCACCAGGCATCTCCACTTCGGCTGATATAAGATTAGTTTTACTAAAAACTTACGTGGCCATTACTTAACATAAAATAGCCTAACTTCCATTTCTTCGGTTGTTTCCATTAAAACAGGTACATTTCGTTCAAATCTCTTGTGTTACTACGCGTCTACACACAGCTCCGCTTCGAGAAGTTCTTACACGAGTTGCTAATTAAGAATTAACTCGTCTCAAGAAAGCTACATGCAAAATATATTAAGCAGCGCGCATATAATTTGATAGGATCATAAAATCGCCAAGAAGGCTTTTAAAAAGTAGTAAAAAGTTGAACATAAACCTGGTAACAGTTGGTAGGTGAGGGCGGATCGATACTTCTTGTTTTCACTCGGGAAACTCCGATTATTACGAAACTTCATAACAAGCCAAGTGCCCTTGCTGTGTTAAAAATATTTTAGTACAAACATTTTGTGTTATCAAAATATATATTCGATCTTTCTTTGTTGTAAACAAATTGTTTATAAGAAAAAAAAGTGCAGATTATTTTCATTTAATATTTTTCGTAACTATTAACATTTACCGACATTTTCGTGAAATACATATGACGGTTAACATTAGGAATAGTAATGTATAGATTTATAATTATATAGTATACTTTACTTCCCAGAGTACTAGTTATTTTAATAACGAGGGATTTGAGGGAGTCATCAGTAGACAAAAATCACTGCAATGAAAACGTATCGCTTCTATCCACAACAAATTTAGTGTGACTATAAAGTTTGTAGTTTATTACATTAAATAGTTTGAAAATCAACGAACACTAAGCATACAAAATAAACTTTTTATAATTTTACATTTTTCAATATTTAACTTGCCATCCATAGAGAAAAAATATGCATTTTATCCCCTACTGTTTCATAAAAAATCTGAAGTCATTTGCTTTTATCTTTGCTAATAAGCTGGACAGATGCGTTTTCAGCGTTGACCATAAAAATCCCCTTATCTCCAGCACGTAGGTACCTTTAAACAAGGGTTTATTAAGCAGTCGTAAAACTTACCAAGGGAGATGATACGATGCAACCAATGATGGGAGTCGTAACTGCACAGCAGTAAACTCGATGGTCATTAATATTAAAAAAATACTTGGTGGGTATGATCATGATTCTTTGTACAGGATATTTCATAAATAATACTTATGTCAAACTTTAGGAGAAGGTAACTTGGAAGTTGACGTACCAGATTTTAACTTTTGTTTAACTTTTTGTAAATTCTTCTCTCACCTTTTTTAAGTACGCAAATGAACAGATTTTTTTTTCTTTGACAAGAAATAAACTCTCTTGATATTGCTTTCACTCGAACAGAAATAAAGGTTACTATAAACACACTTACTATAATCAGATTTGATATATGGTGCACCGATACCTAAACAAGTGTAGGAATGTTTTTTTTTTACATTGTCAAGTGACACCTTATCTGATTTTTTTTTCACCTTCGTATTACAAAAAGTACGTATTAGGTACATAATGTAAGGAAACAAATAATGGTAGTGAAAAAATTTTGGCCGCACCAAGCGCGACCTTTTATCAGCACCTCTAGCTATAATAACGTAACACAACATAACCAGCACAGTTGTATAATAGTTTTATTACCTACCTATTTTAAAATTAGTATTTTTGCAGTGTCTTGAAAATAAATGCAGAAATAAATTAATTATCTTCTTTATTTATTAATTTAATACAATAAGACATTCACTGACCTATGACCCCACACTCAATTTTGTAAAGTTACTCCCTTAGACAATTATTTATTAATAGTCGAGACCAATAATTTTCAGATTCTCTATTTGCGGGCCATAAATTCGATGTGTATTTTAGTTCGTACAGTAATTATCGACAACAGTAGACTCCTTAGTAATTATATTTGTCTACAAAATAACCACACGATAATATACCTTAACCTTTGGTGATAGGGGTTAGTGCTAGGGTTGAAATCCGATGACACTAATTACGAATAATCCTCGATGGGAAAAGACCGAAAACCATTTACGGACATCAAAAACACAAGAGTGGGTTTCTCGATGATTATACCTTACAAGCTGTGATTTCGAAACTCCCTTGTGAATATTATATTATATGGGCTTGACGTGCGTCACACGGAGCGGATATTAATATCGAACCGATTAATATTGTGTCTGTTTGCTTAATTAACATTGTACGAGATAAGACATACTTGAAGTTTCGAGTTGATTTAGTTAGAAAACTTTTGCGAGCTCATAAAAAGTGAACTCACAAGAGAAATTCAGCGAGGAATAAATTTTAATCTTTATTACATTACTGCTGTACACTTATAGGGTTCTCAAGAACACGCTCAGAAAATTCAGTCATTTTGTGTTTTGTTCCGGTTACATTCCGTCGTCAGCCAACCAGTTCGAATGTCATCGTTGATAAATGTCATGTCGTAGGAGGTCACAAGGCTCTGAACCAACTCTGCTAACTGTACCGTGTAAGTAGTAGAAAAAATTCGAGGTCTACCTGTCTAGGCTGCTTAGGTTTCTACTATCCTGCGTTACCATCTTATCTTATTTTAAGGTCCCTCGTGAAATGTTAACGCATGGTCCAATTGCATTCAGTCATGATTTTCTTCAACACTAGCTATCCATAAATTTTAGGTAGATAGATGTACCTAGTATTTTGTCGCTGAAGACAGCGTACTTGAATCTCCATCCTTAGTTTGACATCTACATTGAAACTTAAAAAACAGCATTTCCAAAAACACTTAGCAAATATGTGTATATATGGATGAATTATGTATCTACCATTAAAAGTACCTACCTACCTACCTAAGTGGTGTCACGGCCGTTTATAGGACCAATAGGCGCCAATTACCATACCATCCAGTGATCGGTGCGTAAATTTGCTAATTAGATAAGTATTTCTATTGTTGGTGCTCTTTTAACATCGTTTTAGAAGTTCGTACCTATCTAAGGTTATATAACTTTAAGTATACCAATATTGCTCACGAAGGCTGTAAGGTTCCAAATTATATTAAACAAAAGTTAGCTAGCACGAGATACCTACCTATTAGTTAGGTGCGTGCCTCAATGCAAGTCGTAATTGTGCGCACTAACCGCGTGTCAAAGGGCTGCGGCTTCGCTAACAATTTGCGGGCGCGCCGAGTTGCCGACTTCCACAACCCCTCGTCTTAGGTTTCATCTTACTTGATCTTAGTTACCGTTTTAAACGTGAACACTTATATAAAGTTTCACGTCACTATACGATAGTTTTTTTTTATTATTATCAAAGCGAAATAATTAGTAGAACATTTTTTTAATCGTCTGTGACATGTTTTTACGGTTTTCGGTCGTAGTGTCGGACAGGCAGAAATAATGCAAATACCCGCAACTTTATTTGCCGGCAATGCCTTAGCGAGTTCCTTTTGTTGATGTCCATAGGGATCATGGGATCCGAGAGTCAGTGTCAAATGATTTGTGTACTCATTTGTTGGCTATTAATATTTTTGCTAAAACGCCAATAATAAGACATGATCGTAGCTAGGTATTTCTGGTAAAAAAATTGAGGTGGTATTTGATTTTGTACAGTAAATATTACAATGCGATAACCAACGAACATATAAACCTAATGGTAAGTGTTCACTTTCGCTCATGGACATCAGCACCTCCAAAAGACAACGCAATGCAGCGATTACAACGCGTAAAAATGAATGTAACCCCTTACGCGACTTAAAATCTATCTATTGGGTTAGATATCTTAACTGTTATAAATAAATAATGTACATTTGTCCGCATCACGTTCCCCAGATGATCTAAGGTCCTACCTGGAATGCCTGTTAACGGCTTCCACGGACCAGGACGAGTAATCCTACCGCTAGCTACTTCTGCTTTTATGCAATCTCCTTAACTAGATGCACTCAGTGCCCCCCTCCTAGCGGCCAAACGGCCTGCTTGCGTTCCGGCCCTCCAACCGGATTCGCGAACATGGTGTAAGGTCTTCGGACAGATGCCACAAGGTGGTGTTTAGTGGGTAGGCATCACTCTGGTGAGTCCCACATAACCTTACACGGGCGGCCGTGTAGGTATGCGTAATATGAGCATTCACCGCCTCCCTCTGCATGAGGATAGTCCAATTCAATTAAAAAGAAAAAAAAATGTCCGCATCACTCAATGTGTTTTAGAACTGATGCGTTCAGTTGACGTTCAAATATTTTGTTAAATACCATTTTTTTTATTATTAAATAGTTTGCAGATGTATATGATATTTCTGAAATTACTGTTTGACATGTTTGTGAAAATTTTGGCTGACGGTTTGTTTATCAAACACGTCTGAATATTGAACGTGCGCCGCCATAAACAAAACGGATGCCCGTTGTCTTCTACAGGTCGACAATTCACCTGGTCGAGCGGCGTTGTATACCTCCATTACCCAGACGTGTTACCGGCATAGTTACGAAAGAAGTGAGAAGTAATTAAGTATTTATGAATATGGGATATAGCGTAAAATTAAACAAAGTAGATACGGTATTACATTTTATTTATCATCCATACATAAATGGACACAAAACCTTACACTTCAACAATGTCTTCATAATCGAAGCGGTATAAAAACATTGGCAAAGATTCTTAAAATATCAAATAGAAAAATTATATAATGAGGATCCTAGAAGGAATTACGCATTTAATACTAAAACTTACTTTATACGATTACATTATACTATTTCAGCTACGCGAGTGCAGTGAATTCAGTGTGCAAGTCTAGTTATCATATTCAAAGAAATAGAAAATGCATTACCAGCTTTAAGTACCATTTCATCGAGAAATGCTAAAACTTAGGCATCGTTTTATTACTAATTAGCTGCTACAACACTACCACTGCATCTATAAAAATAAATACACAACAATTTCACTTCAAGACTATTTAAATTAATTGAAACGCGAGTAAACAGAACAAAATAAAAAAAAAACATACAAAAAATTGTGTGCGTTTGGACCGAGTATATATTAACAAAATAAAATAACTCATAGAAGCGCATACATTCACGGAATAAGTTTAGTTTAAGACAGCCTACTTAATGCCTAGCAGAGTTGTATCGAGTTGCCCTCAAATATCCTTAGAACTATTCCTAAAGCCTGTGTGCGCTACCCGTTTCTAAGTGAAAGAAATACCATCTTTAGGAATCCTTATCTTTTAAGAATCACATTTGTTCACAATGAATTACTTGCGCCAAATAATGTAGAATTAATTCGGTATCACCATGGATGTGTTGGATTAAACTTTATCCCTCAAATAACATGTTATATCAGAGTAATTATCATAATCTTAGTTCGAATGTTGTCATGGTAACGACATTTCATGTTATTATAATAGAATTAAACACAAAATCTTTAGTTGCGCTTTGATACATCATGCATGTCTAATGCTCGAGGGATAGTTACTCTGACATAACAATATTCGGTTGACGAAATTCACCCTTAAACAGTTTCAAAAGCACTGGTCATATATTTCACTCAGCAACGGACGTCACACACAGAGCTTAATACTAAATTAAATTTAAACGACGAAATGGCTAATACCGATTCACTCAACTACAATCAGCGGCATCGAGTACTCGTATAACACTTATGTTTGTATGAAAGTTCAATAAAAAAAAAACAATAATGGCAGTCAATCATCAATATTAAATACGATCCTTACACAATCAGACAGTCTTATTCGTTATTTGAATAAAATTACTCATCGTGGATCTATTGGAAGGACACGCAGTTAGGTTATAAAACAATTGAAGTATTAAGTTGTTATTTCGTAACTTAACTTTAGTTAAAGATCAGTTCTTGAAGCTATAGATGAAACACAAAATGCACTAACATCTGCTGTATTAAGATCTTTTATTAACAGTAAGAGATAGGGATAAAAAAATCGGCTATAAATGAACCAACTGAGAGGGTCGATAATATTCAGAGTAGTAGTTACCGTAACGATCATTTTTAAAGTTATAGCTGACAAAGGGCTGACATGGATGGTAAAATGTTAAATGATCTTCCTGGCACACTTCCAATATCTGGGGTGTGACAGAATAGTTGACGGTCCATAAAATCAGTCAATCAAACCACTTTATAACGTGGCAACCCTAGACTTGTTATTGGCAAAGTTACATTGTCCTTTTCGTATAAAATTACGTCTTAGATGCAAACAAATACAAATATATTGCGGCCAACAGGACAAGTACTTAAAGTTTGCAAAGAAACTATAGTAATCTAAGCAGATTTTTGAATGGAAATACCATCAAAAACTTCATTAAAACACTCTTAGTTGCAATTTGTCCCTTCCCGTTGTTCTTAGAACAACTTTACGCCTCAATTGTTTATTACCTAACACGTCTCCTTCCCCACACACCCACATCGCTCGTTCGGCCGATCGGTGTAACGAACTAAACCACGCCAAGAACATCATAAATGCACGCGTCGGTAATTCCAATCGCTTAGAAACCTATGAAATATTTATGGTTTTAAAGCCTAACAAATCTTAAACATAAGTGTACCCTATAATCCGATTACACGCATTTTATACGTTCGCGCATAAAACCGATATAATCAACGCAGGGCGGCGACTTTGCGACAGAATTCGAAAGTTACAATTTAAATAATTTTTAAATGCCTTTCACGAACATAGCACCAATGCAATTTTGAAAAAGCAACAAATTCGCTGTATATAAAAATAACATAATTATTTATATTTTTAGTTAAAAATTTCAAGTGATTAAAAAATCTGCCTTTCAGTGTATGTTCCTGAAACCCCATACTTAATGTCTATTACAAGTAATGAGCCGAGGGTCATTATTACATCAAATAATTGTACAGAAAATTGCATGATTTGGTCTTTATATAACTCGAGTAATAAATCTTTATTGCATATTAACCAATTCTTAGCATATGACGTAAATTGATTAATAACATTTAATGATTACAATTACATAATTCACAACTTGATTAGCATAAAAAAAATAATTACTGATTGAATTAAATAAAATAATTGAATAAATAATTAGGGAAGTAGACTCATAGGAAAAACGTGTGTATCTTTGTAATCTCGACTATGATTTAAAAAAATACAAGCCAATGTTTGAAATCAGTTGAAATTTAACCGTTAGTTGATATGTTCGAACTACTTCTAAGACAGTAACTCAGTTTAGGTACATAATGGTTAAAAATTGTTTGATTGGTTGTTGAATAACCCACAATGTAATCAGTGGTATAACAGTAACTTATTATCTATACCAAAAATAACACTGTGGGTGTTTGGCACTTCAATCTTACACAACCTGTTCATTGAACTGGACAATACCAATCGTTACACTGAAAAAATTAACGCAAATTGATCGTTGGTTAGTGAGCTCTCGATAGTGACAATACAAATTACAGTATTACAATATGGCACATTTGGGATTTCATACATTTTTACGTACTTTGGTACTTTTATAGTTATGGATGCAGTTATTGAACCGGTATGAGCCGGTTTAAAGTTATATTTGAGTTGGTCTCATCGAGATCGACTTGTGGCCGTTCTATTTCGTCCATTATATCTATCTGTATTTAATAAAATATCGGATTTTGTGGCGGTTGGTAAACCATTTACCGAGAATAATGGATAGCATACAGACAGAATATGGGTACAGGCCATAGATGTTTATTGTCCAGTTCAATGTGGTCTGTTGCACCGTCTGTTGATTTAAAGGTCGGTGTCGTACCATGCTGCGACGTTGTTGTTGTCGTGCGGGGGCTCCGGGAAGGCGATGTCGGCGGCGGCGGCGCCGGCGCCTTCGCCCTCTCCGATGTCCATGTCCATACCGAACCCACTGCCGATCTCAAGCCCTTGCATCGAGTCTATCGGTATCTGATCGTAGCCTGCTGACACGGAAACATAATTAGATTTATAACGTGTTTCAAAGTTTACACATTTAAACTATATCAGACACACAGTGAAATTAATTAAAACAAAATTTAAACACAACACAATTTTAGTGTTGAATAAAGCTTGTCTAGTTTAATCAAACTACATGAAATAATTGAAATGGAAACATTGAAATCAGAATGAATATAGTGATATTTTAACTATTTTCAGTATATGGCTGGCTACCGCCGTATTCAAAAACATTGCTATGAGTTTTCACAGTGACATAGGAAAAAAGAATCGAATGTTTATATTTTCATCTAGTATTTTAAACAATGTCAAATACAAGGATGGGAAATACGAACAATCGACGTTTTCTTTTTATTTCACTATGAGACCTCATAGTATTGTTTGAGAATACTGGGGTTAGTTATCACATGTGAAATACCTACATCCCTAAAGATGAATGTATCACCTGGTTACCATTCGCCATACATTTATGAATGTACCGACAAATTCACTCAATACTATATTTTTGTCCCGATAAGTTCAAAGATATCAAGGTCAGGTACTATCATTTCACTATGACTGGCATGATTTGAGATATATCATATCTCAAATCGTGGATGACAAGGCAAGCTTTAATAGCAATCTGTACATGCCAGTACGCACGTAAGTTTCATAAGCTCAGAAACAGTTGACATTATTTTTTACAATTTAAATTTATTTATAATTATATTTATTTTAATTAATTAAAAAAGTAAACATTCATAAGGCGAATACGCGATTATTTTTTGATATATGTGGCCGCCGTTCGACCGACGCATTTCTAAGTTTTCATACTCGTTCTATTGTCATTGCATTAGGGCATCGAGTTCGACCGAATGTTACAACAGATTTCTTCATCCTATGATTATGATTTTAGCTATTTTAACTTTCAATTTCAACAATATTAATATGGTTCTCCAATAATAAAAAGTTTTGAGCTTGAATTTGTGGGTACCCTCGTCCCACTGATTATGTTTATGTAGTTTTTTTTTTAACACACACACGCAAACACATATACTACTAGTAATAGATGATGTTTGCGTGTATTGCATTCTTCATTCAATGTATGTAACATTAAAAGACAGATAATAAAGTCCTTAATTCTGTGGTCTATTTCTTATTGTGTGTAACGAAATTGTCTAAAACATATTGAAAGCAGCAACAGTTAATATTCATTTCTTTCATCAAAGTAAACACAAACACAGCTAATAGTTTTACTGATAAGCTAGTTAAAATAATCCGCAATTAAGCATAAAATAAACACAAAAAATCTCTTTAAAAAACATAGTCATGATAAATATGCTTTATAGTTTTCGGTTTTAAAGACGGCGTCAATTTTCCTTCGCATTTAAAAAGCAAATTATAATTATAATAAAGTAATGTAATACTACTTTTGCGTATTAGTCGACTACCCTCAAAACTTGTTTTTAGAATCAAACCATGCATGCAATTTTATCACATATATAAGAACACAATAAACTAAGAAAGAAACTATATAAAAGAAAAAAATATATGAACAAATAGATATATAAGATAAGGTTAAGGCTACAAATTAGTTAGAAGTTCAATAAAACATTCAGAATAATAATAATCCCATCACCTGTGTTTGGTGATAAATAGGTCCCGGATTAGGCTGCGTGTAAAGAGAGAAACATATATTTATACAGAAACTTTTCAACTTACAATACGATAGGTATATACCAAGTGCTTTCATTTATACTTGAGGAACATTTTCAATAATGATGAACTATGAACATTTATCAAAATATTGCATCATTATAACAGGTACTTAAGTAATTTAAAGTAAATTTATAAGTCAGTATTGTATACTGACAATATTTGAAATTTCATTTACTGTTATATATGCAATTATATATATAAGTCTGTTTTTCCTTCAATTTCGATTTGTGGTATCATTGCAATATTACATTTTTTAAACTTAAAAATTCAAAACCATTAAATATTACTCAAGTATCATTGATTAGGTACATAATCTAGCATTCAGTTATTTTTTGTCATATAAACAAAGAAAGTAAATTTATTTAAATGTTTTTCTAATAAAATGAAAGAGTACCGAGGCTAGATTATGTACTAGGATACAAAATTAAATTGTCTACAGTACAGTACTGATGTTAGTTGACCAATCTAGCTACAAGTATGGGCGGGCACTCACCTTGCTGGTGAAACGAGGGTCGCGTACCGTACAGCCCCTCGTAGCCCTGCTCTGGCCCGAGCATATCCTGAAACAGTTACATTGGTTATTAAATGACAATGATTTTAAGTATATTATAGTATAACAATATATTTGTGTAAATAATAATAAATCGAATCGTGTTTGTTTATTTCCATTTTCGTATGAGTTCCTTTTTAATCTTTTTCTTTTTAAAATTCCGAACATTATTGTAATCGTTTAGTTGAATAATACTTGTATGGTGTATAAGATATATGTCAGTTAGTGATTAGCAAACCCTACTAGGGACTTTGAATAGTATGTTTACTTTTGTTCCGGCACAATTTCAACAGAGTATATATGTTTACCAGTATATGCGATAAGCCGACGGACTGAATTGCGCATCTTATTGGATTAAGATGACCATGAGCAAGATAACATAATTAGTTCCAACCAATATTTAACCTAACAAGTAGTCTAACACTTGGACTAGTACGCGAAATTAGTAATTTCGCTCGTTTGTTGCACGTAAGAACAATAGTTTTGAAGCAAAACATTACATACTTCACATCATTGCACAAACAATCTATATTAATATTATAAATGCTAAAGTGTATTTGTTTGTGATTCTTTCAGGGCGTAACAGTACATAGTTGTAGTATAATTTTTGGTCTGTCACATAATCTACATTCCACCGCGAAAAAGCAATCATTTTCTGTGGTAACGTCGATTACAATGTGTACTTCCAACCAAATTAAAGAAAGTGTTTAACAACAAAACGTTGTCTAGCAATCAATGATATAAAGGAATCTGCAACTTTTTTATTACTTTTATCTTTAGCACGCAGGCGAAGATCGTAGGTAACATCTATTTTATGTAGGTTATAAGAGTACCAAATAATTAATAATAAGTTTAGGACAAACATGTATATATTCTCGGAATATAATGATATGTTAAAATTTTAGAGCGTCATTCTCCGTCTACAATTGTGCGCTTTGACGAGAACTTTATAACTATGTTTTTGTGTGGGAGGATAAAATAATAAAAAAGAAACTATAATACTAATAACAATATTTAAGATTAAATAATAATGTTACCTGCAGATCGGGTTGCATGGCGAGATCATTGGGCCACATCTGGTGGTCGTCGCGGAAGAGTGAATTAGTCAGTTCCATGGAGAGTCTCTTCTTGTAGTCGTGAGGCTTGTCCTCTGACATGCGGAACAGTACCGCGGCGGCGTACGTCGCTACTCCTGGACGTTAAAATAAACTCACTCACTCACTCACCCATTTTTTAGTTTGTTACTGAACGAAGACTTCTAGCAACTCGCATCACTTTGACTAGGTATACTACAATACACTAATTATTTTTTTATGTTAGTAACATAACATATTGTGTAGGTTATTCAAATGCATCAGTCGACATTCTAAACATCGGAAAGGTAACTAGGAACCTGACTATTTTAAACCATAATACAGGGTAAGAGTTAAGGTTTCAACTCACTAATAGTCCACTACAGAGCCTGGGCAATCGTCATAACTGAGGAGACCTTCACCATGATAGAGGAATACTTCACCATGTTGTTTTGGTGTAAATTGGTAGTCACATATCTGACACAAGTATAAGCTGGTTTTATACATCCTTTGAAGGTCTTCACTTCAGTGTTGGCTTTACGGCTACTAAGTTACTTAAAATCGACACAAGCGACTTGAGTAAGTTAGCTAAGGTTAATATTGTTTGGTTGGTACAACTGTCTACTACCAATTTGATTACAATCTCTTTCCTTCAGGTTGATATCTATATCTGTTGTGTTTACATTAATACTCACCTTCGTTACGAGAATGCAGTAGTTCAGTGAGCGGAGCGGTCGCACCCTCTGCTTCTATCATTTCGGCCCCTTCCTTGTCGGCGGCCAACTCGCAAAGTACTCCAGCTGCCACAC
>DWPA01002267.1:0-16116 GCA_018251375.1 Calpodes ethlius
AGTTGGTAGTGACCCTGCCTGCAAAGCGAGGGGTCCTGGGTTCGATTCCCGGCCGGGGCAGATATTTATGTGACAGATAGATATTTGTTCTCGGGTCTGCGGGGGTATGAGTGTGTTAGAGTTTTTTTTTTTTTTTTATTACTAACGTATGACCGAAAAAGGAAAGCTGGAAAACTTTCGTGTTTTTCATAGAATGGATTTTATTTCTTGCAGACGCCTGCCAGATTATTTTTTGCTTTTAAGATATCCCTAAAAGTCCAATGCAAATACATCTGAATACCTCTAGGCTCCAATATATACCGGCGTATGCGTGAGATCAGTTTGTGGAGGAAAATATACCTTACGATGTCTATGACACGTGGCTCCATCTTGAAAACTGTTGCATTTGATTATGACGCTTCACAGAAATTTTATTAGGCTCATAAGCTAGAAATCTCACAGTTTGAATCCAGTTGTTGTAATCGTAACTTGTCGGGTGTACATTACAAAACATTCAGTAAATTAAGTTTGTTACTCGTATTTGCACTCAGCATTACAATTTCATAAATGGCGCCGTGTTCAGTAATGTCGCGTACTCCGCCGGAGAACGTCTACATTACGTTCCCTCCAGACTCCAGGGAGCACACAATTGTCTCAAAGCCGCGATGCAATTACGCAAAAACTTGCTCGTCATAAATGTTTAGCGGAGCCGAGCGCCATCGCGCCGTGACGGCTCACGGCGGGATGTTGCTCAATATTCGCTCGTTTGTGATTCCCCGCAACACGCGGCGCTCGTAAAGTTATATGGGCGGCGGAGGGGAGGTGGGAGGGGGTAGGGTTACCGAGCGCAACACAATAACAAAATGGTTTTATGACACGGAAATTATAGTTACAACTATTGCGACGCAATTTATTTCCCAACCTTGGAATATTTTCTGGAGTGAGCGCTTAAAAAACAAAAACTGTGTAATTATAGACTTATTAGTGCCAAAGCGGCTCCAATTTGGAGCGGTAGGACCGTAGCGGTGAATCTTTCAAGGTCTCAAAATCCCAACCTCAGTTTACACTGGAAAGCAGGAGATGTTTAACGTAGTAAATAGTGCTATCATTTACGTCCCCACAGAAATCAACCGTGGTTTTTTGCCTAAGTGATAATTATGATCATAATTCCTAACTGCCCCACTGATGCGCTCGCGATACGAGAAAATCTATAATGCTGCATAAGTATGGATTGACACTCACTTGCTCTTCATTACTAAAGCCAAAAAGCAAATGCTGGAAATGTAACTTTACATTTCACACAAGGCGATAACTTATCATACAATAAGGCGGTCAGCGTCCACAGTGCTATGTTACCTCACTGGAGCACTCGTTAGTTGAGTGGTTTCCTCGGCTGCCCGCACGGCTCTCGTAGCTGGAGAAAATGCAAATTGATGGAAATAGAGCGGTAACGGCGAATCGTGGCCTCCATAAGCTTTAGAGCACCCTAGAGGGCCGTTCCTACCGCGCACTTGTAGCACTAGTAATATATTACATGTAAAGGAATCAACACTGAACGTCAGCCGTGGTCGTAGTCCCTTCTCACAGCTTCAACGTAAGGAAAACATTATCCTTAAAGTTAGAAGCTTTAATATATATTATATAAACGAATTTTGAATCTTTACCACTTTCCCCCGAGCATGCTTGTTGTACAGAAGGGGTTTTACAAGTTCACATTATATTTACATTTGCAAGAAATAAAATTCACTTGTATCAAGAAACCATTATTTTACTTTCTTTATCGAGTTACATCGTTGTCGTGTACCTATATTGTATACAGAACTCGGATGTAGGACATTACGATTTATAAAAAAATCCATAGAGTAAGTACGTCACCTGGACCATAATTCTAATTATACACGTTTCACATGCAGTAATATTAAAATTTATATTATTTGGATGAAGTCGAAGCAAGGCAAATAATAAGACACCGTAGCTTATTAAAATTTTCACAGCTTGTTCGTGATCCCTAGAAACATCGGAGCGACGGATCTCAGCGACGGAGGACGCAGTTGCCAGCGAACGAAATGCAAATGAATGTTAATGGGACGCCTTGAGACGCGCCGCGGCGACCCCGAGATATATTGAGTGTGAGGGCTGAGACGTTTGAACCGAGCATTTGCATAAATCGTCCCTTTTTGGGGCTATCCTGTAGTTTATCCGCTGATGTCAGCGCGAAGTTTCGCCAAGTTTATGCTTAACTTGACGTAAACTTCGGCGACGATCTCTGGTTTTAAACACCGACAAAATGTTTTCATATTTATCCTTGTTTATTTATTGGGTGGTTGTGGTAGGGTTGACAATCACGACAACCAGGGCGTCACGTCTAAATTAACTTTACCAGATTGAAATAGGAAACGCAATCGCTCCACGCACACATGATACCTAGTCACGTTACGCCACATGTTAAGTTCAAAACAAAGATTCATTACAAAAGTACTACAGTACAAGTGAAACCTTCAGAAAAATCGTCAAACAAATGTGCAGAATGCCAGGAGGAGAATAAATTTATTGCATACACAGTATACACATGTCCACACATACACACGTAGGACACTCGGACCAGAGTAAGACTTAGGCGGTGCAATATAAATATTATAGTTACAACTATACGACACCTTTTCTGTCGGTTTGGCTAAAGAGTAAGGAGGCTACACAAAGAGAGAGTATAGAAATAATATGTATTCCATGCAACATTTTCCGTTTTATTTTAAATAACTATTATTTATTCAGACTTTAATAATTCCATTTCCAAAATTATTTAATAATTAAGTAATTTTAAAGGCATTTATAAACGTCCTTTATATTTCTACCATCGTTTAAACTGTGAATAAAGTATTGTAATAATAGTTATTTTTTTATTATACAGATAAACGATGCTCTTTAACAGTTACTCAGCACGTCTAATAGAAGCATAGGAACTGTGTAATAAACCTGCGTTAACGTTATCCTGCGAATAACTACATTGTTTAATGGGAAATATGGTATTATGGATTCTATCTCATCCTCTCGCAGTAAAATCCTAAAGATGTATGTGTTTGCATTTTCTTAATGTCGCTTTTTTGTTTTATTTATATTCAAATCATAGCTGTGCTCAATTAGTATTCACTTCAAAAACTCTCTAAGTCGTCCTGTCGAGCGTGCGTTAGGTGCACCCAACACCCGCCCGAAGGGGCTCGCCCGGGCTCTCCGTGACTCGGTCAGAGCCGTCACAACTCTCACAAGTCTCACAACTGTCCAAAAGTTGCGAGCAGCTGCCGAAGGGGCTCAAGTTTCTCCAAGTTTCGTTCGGTGAAGTTAAGTTTGGTGCGTGATCCTGGTAGAAATAAGAGAGCGAATGTGCATAGTTAGTTCACGTTGCGCGTCCCACCAGCAGTATCAGCTGCGCAATGCCACCGCTTCAGAGGACTGATGATAGATTATCGTTTTGAATGGGGAAAGATGATTAAGAACAAGTTATAGAACAAGAGTATCTTATCACGAAAAACTGTCTTAACTGTTGTATCATAATATATAGTAACTTTTGTATCATTCTAGCAATAAGGAATGACTACCTTGGATAATGTATATGATTGTATTTTTTATACAATATACCTCTACAGCCTAAATAACGTGCTAAGTTTTTAATTATATTGTAATTAAAATGAATAAAGAATCTAATAATATAGTAGGAGGCTGCCAACGTGAATAAAACTCCTTACAGTTAAATACTATGTACTGGGTGTCAATAGGTTAACGTCGTACCCGCCAGTTACAGTTGCAGAAAGTTGTTCATTAAAGCGTTATTGCAGAACAGAGAGACGGGACAAACCTTTAATTGAATGACGTTTTGCACAAAATAACTTTCAGCTATTGTTGTCTCCTTGAAGTAGGTAGTTATTGTCAATCGTTGCAAATAAACGGAGCAGCGCCACGCAAGGGACGGCCTATTTGTCTCAGAGCGCAGACGAGTAGCTAAGCGGATTATCGGAACTATTGTTGCCGGGAGTAGCCTCGGTCTGTCGCCTGAGTTATGAGCCCCGCTGACATTTACATTACTCCAGGTATTGTCTTACACGTAGCTCCCGTTTGCGGCGTCGCCGACAACGTCAGGCTCGGGAGAATCAACCGTTATAGGGTTTTCACCTGTTATCGATATCTAGCCAACTCACCTTTACATGTATGGCCGCCACAACTATACGATCTATAACAATATACAGTTGTAGGAGAAGCTACTAATTTACTTTCAAATTATCGAGCATTTCATCAAGTTAATTTTCAAGTACTTGAAAGTAATCAGTAAAATATTCATGTAGACTAGTCAAATCTGTTTATTATACGACGACGTACATGGATTGGAGTTATCTTAATTAAACGTAACACATTAATATATTTGATGCAGTCGGAACTCCGGCCCCTCGTAACGATATTAGTTAGCGAGTAAAATATGGCGGCTGTTACTCATCTCCTAATGTGACTATTTCTGATGACTGTTTCGAATTAATTAATGGTGTGCTCGTAAACCTGACACCGACAAACGACCAATAAGATGAAAACTGCAGCGCGGCGGCTGCAGCCCGCGGCTCGGCGCGAGCGCGGGCGCCGGCGGCCGCGTTGCACTGCCTTGGGATCATTTTATTCCGTGATAATACCACGTAATACTCTTTTACTTTCTTTCAAACACAATGGCAATCATTTAAGTTATTCTGCAATTAAGAATCTTTTACAAATACCTCTTCTGTTTCAATGCGTGTGTGTATTTGCAATCAAAATACCATAAATTTTGTCGTAAAGCATGTTAATGAAAGCGCAGTGAATACGTTAAAACCTTTGTTATCGAGCGCAAACGGTCATCGTGAAAACGACAAAATATTGTAATATATTACAATTAACGTTTTTAATGCGATGCAATTACCATAACTCCGTGCGTTGATAGTCGCAGCATCAAATTATACGCTGGATGTTACGGTATGGGAAGTCAATTTATTGGAAGAGAAAAATATACAACTATATACGAGTACACAGTCTACAACTGCTTAGAACGTCAAAGAACGTGGACAAGGGCGTTTTGAGTGAAGCGCAATCGACATAGAATAATATTTTAAGTCGTCTTGTTGAAACGGCCGTGCAAGAACATAGATTCTTTAAACTTTGAAGGTAAAATCTTAATTTACGCTACATGGAATTGGCGAACGCAACTCCAATTAATACTACGATATAAGAATTGTAGAAAATTAAGAAAGCCATTGAAAACTGAACTCTATCGCCCACGCGATACGACAGCTTCTCGGTTATGATAGAGTGAAAATGTCTTCTCCTTGAACGACAATTTGTAAACGGCAAAAGGAAACGAACTCTAATATGGCAATTTCAAGATCCAAATTTGAAGCGGTGTGAAAATGGAACCGCTCGTCCTCCTCGGAGCAGCGCGGCTGGCGGAGCGCCAAGTTATCCGACATCCTCGACCGCGAGCTACAAATCGTACAGAGAGCAGATATTTTATTAATATGAGAATACTGGAGGATCATTGTAACCACCACCAATAAGATGATATCGCTACGTATAATCTGTCATTTATAATAATGTAAGGTCTAGCTATGTATTTTCTCCGCTTATCTGGCAAATGTTGCTACCAATTATCGTACGTGTACTACATTCTACAGAAGACTAACAACTATTGTGTCACGTGATAGTAATGTAGCTCTTGTTTGCTTTCTGTATGAATTCCGCACTCTTGTGGTCACAGTAAAGCCGTACATTTCTTGTTTAGTACTAAGAACTCGTAAATTTTCTCTGAAACTGATTTTCAAAAGACTAACAAGTTAAAACGATAATCTTACTGTAATTGATTAAGTGTAGGACTTATATCAATTTAAATACATTGCTCTTACATAAACCTCATCGTTTTTTAAGGCTATAGCTGGGGTTTCTTTACAAAGTGCGAAGGGTGAAGAGTATAAGACCGAACTACCACCACGCACTCGTGCGAATCAAAAAGCTTAACATATGCATAACTAGACGTTGCCTGCGGCTTCATCCGCGTATGAAAATAAAAAAGCAAAATAGAGGTTGCCATTGCCTTTCTATCAGTGGTTGCTGGGTAACGTCTTCTTATTAAACACTTTCTTTAATTTGGCGAATGAGCTTACAGAAATGAGATATTTTTTCGCGGTGAAAAGTAGCCTTTAGTACTCTTCAACCTCCTAACTATCATAATACAAGGACGCCTCGTTATACCGTGAAAGAAGGACAAACAAACTCACTTTCGCATTTGTAATATTCAACAAAAAGTCGGTGACCACGTACCAAGTAGATCATCTCCTTGTTTGTCGACTAGTTACATAAAAAAACTTCAAGTAATTACAAACAACTCACCGGTACGTGGGTTGGGTTGGTCTTAACACAAGCCAGTTAAAATTAATTTCGAATGGCCATAATTATAACTTGATGGATGAAAATAATCTTATTGTTGAAGTTGTATTAATGCGAGTACTCACTACATTCTTATCTTGAGTATATAGCGCATAGTGTATGTTGGGCCGAGGAGATTTAGTGAATGTTGTACGTAAAGTTACATTTTTTATTCTCATCCTTATCAATTACTACTCGTATCTTTATATCAAATATTAACCTAATTACAGCTATGAGATGTTCTCCATCTCCGTTACAACATATATAATATATAATAATGATGTGGTTACGATGACAGAATTTCCTCACGTTGCTGCTCCCGTATTGTCGGATATACCGAGTCAAAGAAACGATTAACAGTAATTTATTGTATTCATATGATTTTCGTTATAACCATAAACATTTATATTTACACCTCAGAAAGTCCCCACCTCATAACGCCCCATATAACACTATTCTATTTGATGTGCCCAAGTATAAATGCAGTTGACACGGCCATCGAAGGGCTGACGGCCCACTTTCACATTACGAGCCTATAAATTTTACTAATTAATTTTTTATGATAGCAACATCAAAGTAGGCTGATTATAGAACGCGGAAGAAAAATTGTATAATCTAATTAAGGCATCAAATATGAAAGTCTCACAATTATACATTATTGTATTTCAGAAAATGCTTCCTTAAACGCTCACTGACTCGATCTTCGACGAGACCAGGCTCCAAATATCACCGATTCCCGTACACAGGCACACGACACTGTATCCAAGCTAGAATGGAGCTATTGAAATGGTGGTGGTAACAGAGAATGTGTGCGATCCGATTCTCGAGATCATTTCTGTCACGAGCGTGCAAACTATTGAGTATTCCTTTTGATGTATTCCCGAAGCGCTATGACATAGGGTTCTTCAAGAAAGGTTTAATAAGCACTCTCCGTTCTTCTGTCCATATGTCCATAGACGATGAACATATGTTACTTCGTCAGCCTTCATAAATAAAAATATAAGAATATATAGCTAGAAATAAAACAATTGTAAACTGCTGCACTGTGATTAAATTGGAACAAAAATTACACAACATTATCCAAGAGATTAGGTATTGTTTCACTTAAATTTGATCATTGTCATTCGATCGATTCGTTAAGATACGTTCGTAAAGATAAATTGCATTCACGCGTTTTTCCTTTTCTATTTACTTTCCTTAATGCCTAAACGAGTAAAGCTACGGTGGCGGTGACAATTGGTGCAATTAGTGACGTACGACCTATCAGTCGTTACCGTATCTCTGTACCGGTGTAGCGGCGGTTGCGGCAGGCCGGCCGCCGCGCGCCGCGAGCGATAATTAAACCGTTCGTTTGTCACGCTGCACGCGGTCACCCTATTTATATAGAGAAAGCCTTTTAAATTTACTAAAGCACTTCCACAAAGATTTAATCATAGTCTTGTTTCATTACAGTATCAATTGTCTTAACTGATTAAAGCAGGAGAGTGGTAGCTAGTCAGGAAAGTTTAATAAAAACATAACAATACCAGTAGCTACTAATATTCATTACTTAATAGTTATAGTAATATTAATAATATAATCCTTGCACAAAACCCCGGTACTGCCAAGCCACGGGGTCGTCCTTGGTCGTCTCTTATCAAACCCTGGCCTCCCGGCACTGGTTTGGGGTTACATTTAATTTTAAGCTACGAACGCAAAATCCTCTTGTCGCTACAAAATAACTTTGTAGCTTGTCTGTGTTGAAAGAAAACTAAATTATATTTCCACATATCCACGTGAAATGTGAATTTTGGTGGGTACAATAGTTAAAGTGGTTTATTCACGTGTGATCGATGTTTTTAACCCACCGGAAAACCACGGTATATATTACAATGAAGCGTTAAATTTCTCATAAAAAAGAGAACCTACCTACCTATAACATTTTGCATCCTTAAGAAACAGAAGCAGCAATAATTTCCGCTCACCGACTGCACTGAACGGGCATGACAAACTATGCTTCGACTGAACTAAAAGAAGAACAATTGTTTGTGCGGCGGCCGCGACTCATCGCCGCAATATCGGTCGCAATAACACGCGATATTAAACTGACCTCCGCTCGACACAATAAATATCTCAGCTCTTAGACAACACTCGCTCATACTCCACAGTGTACTAGTCAACAACGCCGACCCGCCCTCTCTATGACGAAGAAATCGCAGCTTATTGTTTCATCAATATCTCGTTCTATTATTTTACACTGCGGTATATGAACTTCGAGCTTAAATCCATACTAATATTATATATTGGAGAGTGTGTTCGTTTGTTTTTCTTCTTGCACGGCGCAACGGAGCTTTATTGTAATTTGATGTTTTATGTGGAGATAGTACATCCTGAGAAATTTAAATTTGTGAGTGTGTTTCTTAACATTTCTATTTTAGGGAAAAAAAATACATAAGATCTTGGCAAACATACTTTCAAATAAACAAAATAAACCTACGTGAAAAAAGAATCTAAAATGTACTTACTGGCATCAAAGCACTTATGATAATATTTCTGCCATCAGAAAAAGCGGTGCAGGGAACCGGGAACTTAAAGACATCAGTTGGAAGTTTCCACATAAATTGTAGGGTGCGGTTTATTCTTACAACTTTAGCAAGATTAAAACTTCAAAAGCCACTGAAGGATGCTGTTAAAGTATTTGTCGGATCTCGTGCAGCTACATTTTTCTAGAGCATTAACGTAGTACACCAAAATAACAGGAATATGGAAAAATACTTTTACATTTGAATAAAATTTAATTATCCGGAACGAAAACTTCGAATTCTGGGGATAATTACAACGCTCCACAAGTCGGTACTCATTAAACATGTAGGTTTTGTTTCAATTAAAACATTAGTCGTATATCCATCGTTGCCCGTTAAGTCCCCTCCTCGAGCATGCGTTTCAATAAAACCCATGTTTCTATATCCCGGTAAGAGCTTCATTCGAATACCATAAAGATCAATTCATAATGATCGTCGTCGGAGCTCGAACGATAGTATTACAAGCTATGAAATGTGATCCCAATATTACGACACTACAAACTGGCCGATTAAGCGACCGGATAATAAATTACTTTCAGTTCTCACGGCGCGATAATACGGTTTCATAAACTAGGAAAAACAATTATTACGAATGGAAATGTGTCTGCGGCACGAGCGGGATGGGATTTCAGATTTAGATATGGATACATTATTTCGGATATCCGGATATACTTTCGGATAGATCAGTTGGATTTACTTAGAGTTAATCACAACCGTAAAACAAATTTACTAATATCAATAGATAATCCCAAAGTCACACCATCCACAAATATTTTGCACACGCATATGACCGGTTTTAAATCAATACCTATCTACTACGTACTAAATAGCATTCGCCTCTGTCAATGTATAAATTAGTTGAAACAACTATAATATGCAAGCCGGTGGAGGTTCGGATATTCGATATTTCGGATAAGATCTGTTGACATCTCTAAGCCACAGTAGTAGGCTCGATGAGTCCCGTGAGCAACGCCGGTACAGCGACACCCGCTGTGCCGCGCCGCGCGCCGCCGCGAGGAGAGTCCGGTCGCCACGCGATACATTAACATAATAGTGCTACTAATAGTGAAAACATTATCGCACAATGTACGATCATGGAACTATTAACTTATCGGTATAAGTATGCACAAGTAGGTACAAGCATGCCGGTGCACGCCCCGGGGCAGTAAAGCTCCAGTTAAGGATTACATTATTATTAATATCAATGAATTAGCGTGTTAATCGATACATTACATCGGTGAGAACAATTTGTGAATCACTACGTTTTTTGACACTTTAATTAAGGCGCATTTTGGGCATAGTTGTTAACATTAACGTTATCGCAGATGTATGGTTTTCGTAAAATAGATGAAATTGACTTTATTCATTTACGGCAACATAGCGGCCAACGTTAGATAAAAAATAATTAAATAAAGATGTAGCATCTCGCTGTATGCAAACGTCCCTACAGGTCGTGTCGTACGGTGTAATAGCTAGTGCAAGCCGTAAATAACAATACCACCAGCTAATACCACTACGAACGACGCCCGGATAATTAAGACACGGGATCGTTGGCTCGCCGGTCGCGGCGCGGCTGGTTTATTGTGATTGGTCTGCATTTGTATAGTATAATTATGCCGATTATAATTAACTTGTCTTTTATCAAAATTGTTTAAGAAATAACAGTTGATTCTACTCCAAATAGAAAAAATAAAAAGTGACTATAAAACGTTATAAAACATTAAATGTAAAATTTAATATTTTGCTTGTTAAGTTTTTTTGAGTCGGTAAAAAACAATAGTGGAGCTTTAAGATTGAACGACTCATAAACAAATACCTGCCGTCGCTGTCGTCTAATTTCAAAACTATCGAGACTTTGGTTAATCATAGCACATAAGCACTCGTTAATGCGTATCCCACACTGAAAAGTTAAAACTTTTTAGAGGAGACATCCTTTGCAACTCAGTTAATGAATTTTAATATTTACGATTTGTCCTTATTATTTTTTTATTAACTACTCTTTCATTAATTGTTCCGGAGGCAAGACAACTTTATATTTTATTACATGTTGCCCGCGGCTTCGCACGCGTGAGAGAAAAGAATCACTAGTTGCTAGGCAACGCTTTGTTGTTAGACACTAACTTGAATTTGGCTAATACATATATTCATCGTAATGGACCTTTCCACAAAAATGTGATCTTTACTCGTGGAAAATAGAAGCCTATAGTACTCAACGTCCACCCGTGAAAGAAGGACTAACAAACACGCCTCCGCATTCTGTTTCCGTTAAATATCATGTTTTGTACGAGTAACTAATTCTTTAAACCTCGTATCATTCTGATAAAGGAGGAGCGCAGTACAAAATACCAGATTGCCAACCAACGCCAGACCGACATCCGAGCTAGTTCTATTTACGAGAGGAAAAGAGAGCACTTAATAGGTACATTATCTTTACATGTGCTAGATTGGCATGGGATTACGGGTACCGTGGGTGGCATACTAATGGCCGAGGATATAAAACAGGTGCTCGTAAACTTGGAACGACCGGGGACTGGGGACTGTCGGATACACGTACGTATATGTCTCTTTGGTCACTGCTTCACATTGAAGATTATGGTTATACAATCGACATCGTAATGAAATAGGAACTTTAGCTGGAAACTGTTGATATGCTTTGAAAAACAATAGGTTAGATGTGTTTTTATTTACAGTGTTTAGATTGAACTTTGTATCCAAATAATATAAAATGTATTCTTGCTGTAAAATAAAAGTTCGTTTATCGACTATTATTAACGACTTGATCTTGTATGATTAGGTAAAACAGTGATCAAAGTTATTCAGAATGATTTTAATTAAAATTAAAATTTATATTTTTTATATAAATACTAGACAAACGAGTAGATCATCTGTATCGTCGGATCATCGCCGCGTGGGGGCGCCCGCGCCGTGTATGGTACTTCACATAATTTTATTATATTGAATATACAAGCGTAGGATACAATGTTACCGTGGAATAATAGTAAGTAATTAATTATGGTCATATAAAAATCTGGTACGGGTCGGATTTCTTAAATATTCGAATACCATACAATTTCGGATACGATTAAGACATCACTCAACAAGTATAACGGCCTTAGTGGTGTGCCCTCCGGCAAGAAGTGTCCGGGAGCGATTTCACGGACGTCGCGCAGTCGGCAGTCGGCAGCCGGCGGCCGGCACGCACAGGAATCCCTCGTAATTAATCGCCGGAAATAACTGAGGATAATTAAATACCGCTTACTAAGGAACGTCGATATACCGATAACTTGTAAAAAAATAACTTGCAAATGTCCAGAAATGTTGTGTCCACCGATTCAGTAGTGAAATTTTTTATCCGCGTGTCAAATCGATGTCACCCGGAACACTCGGTCCTCGGGAGCATCAGATGAGATGTCGTTGTAATATTCGTGTTTAAGCTGTCATCCTCACGTGTCTTTACGTCGAAACACTGATGTAAACTTTAATAATGACGTAGGTACAAATAAAAAAATATCCTTATCTTGTACTTATGTAGCTTTGCACACGCAAGCTTACACGCGCAAGGTATTTCCTAATTTCATCCCGGTAGTAACACACTATAGTTTTTACATCAACTAAGTTTAATATTCTCATATTGATTTTATTTATATAAGAAAAAAATATGGGATTTCGTTACAACATCTCATTAAAGGGACAGTCGACGTATTGAGTGAAATCCCCATATACATATGTACCATTTCTGTTCCTTGTTAGTTCTGCGCTAACTCGTGAGGAGTAATGTTGGTAATACCGACATGATTACGTCGATGGGCAGAGATTATCGCATTCAGTGAACAAACGTATCCTGATTACCTCGGGACGGCCGCATCGCCGCCCGAATCAAGTTAAAACCTTGTTTTGTACGAAGCAATTGGAATTTAATCAAATTAAACTTTCGAAACATTGATTTGTAGTGAATATAAACGGTATTTATGAGCACGGCTTGTTTATGTCCATACTATGTCTTTAGGTTTAATGAGTGTATTTATATAGGTACATTGGTAGTGCTTCACAAGAACAAGTCGGTGGTACAACAATGTCTGAATACAGCAACAAACAAGCATCCAGTAAGGAGCGCGCTCGGAAACAATTCACTCAGAGCGGCCTGTCCCGTCATGTCGCGCCCATCTACGGACAACGACGTCGCTCCTAGTAAGTCGCAGCCGCGGACGGCGTGCGGCGTGCGGCGTGCGGCTGGACATGACCAGCCGGTTACGAAGCCCATCGGTAGCTTATTGTAATGTACACAGAGGCTGCTAGATTTACACAAATTATAATATCAGGAGCCGACCTGATATCTCTATCCGTAGACTTTTAACGTATGGACAATAAGTTACTTAGCACTAAATATATGTATGTATGTGTGTGGTAATATCGTGTACTTACTTACTACTTACTGACACACACACGAATGTGAGAATGTGCTTTTTTAAACTGGAATGTGGCACCTAATTGATTATATTGCATACACCGAAGACATTGAAACAAAACTTTACATATACTATGTATAGTAAAACTATTCGCTCATACACCTACCCACCTCCCTCCACCGATACGTACCACTACCCACTTACATTATTAAAATCAGTAATGCGGTCAATGATAGTATCAGTCGGGTTCCTAAATCGAACTTGAAAATCTACAAATATATGAATCCAAAATACCTACAAATGGACCTATAACAATTGAAATGACTTAACGTAAGGATGTGTATCGAGGATACAAGTAAATAAGTGATTTACGATAAACAAAGTGTACCGGCGGTATGTTTGAGCAACCCACAGTGTGTTATCGTGCGACATGAATACGGAGCCATTAGGCGCAGCGCGATACAGGTGTCAAGTGTGACGGCGCACGCAGCGATACGCGAACGATACGACACGACGCCGTGACGCGGCCGGCGCGGACGCGGAGATAGCATCGCTCTCCGCCGCTATCTGTGACGGCTTTATTACGAGCCGATTCCTGTTTAAATTTGTATCGCTGCAGCACAAAGCATTTGTAATGCATAGGTAATGTTGCACGGCTCTAAATCACCGCCGTGCGCTGACAGCGTTCCTGTTAATTATTATTATACAGATTGAAACAACGCAGTGGTAGAACGAGAACTGACGTTTTTATTTATTTTTTTCAATTTCTCTGCAAGCATCCATAGGTAAATTAAAGAGTATGGCTACCCATCATGTAACTACCTACGCTATATGTTATCTATACTAATATTACAGATGCTAAAGTGTGTTCGTTTGTCATTCTTTCACGGCTCAACGGAGCTTTGTTTACAGAGTGAAAAGTATTCAACGGACCGTCCCTGGTAACTTTAGATCTATCTAAATGAAGTATACCTACCTACTGTGTAAGGGAGTTAAACACATGAAACAAACGGATAAGAAAGCACGTGGATGGAGAAGTATAAGGCGGCGAGTGCAGTCCGAGGGTCGGCCGTAACTCTCGGGGCCGGCGGGTGGTATATTAAATTCCCGCCGGACAACAATTCTCTCATTAGGGCGGAGCCCGAGTGGACACATTTGTCTCGGCGCTTAAAAACGGCCAGCGGAGTCTGCTCGGCTTTTTATCCGCTCGCCGGACATGTGAGTGAATGCCGGAACCGACCATTACAACGGCTATCAGAATTGTCCCCACTTCCCACCATCTGTAGCGCTAGACGTTTATTATCAGATGTAATATATGCACTTGGATGTCGATTTCTGTATCCGTATCTGCGCTAAACCCTGTTTGTAAATTATTCAAGCAAATGCGTCTTGTGTGTAACGTCCTTGATAATAATAATAATATTTTAAATGGTATGTACATTTGTGATTATGAGGTATTTTTGTAAGATCCGTACTCATGTTCGTAGCGTTTCCTATCGAGCGATTTTTTTTTAGGTTCCTGTTCAGACGCAAACATGTAAATTTCGTTTCTCGACTGTTTATGTTATGTAGATATGAAAAGGGTGCCCCCACTGGAACACAACGACGCACACTACGATAATAACTCTCGTGAAGCAGAGTTGAGTGTCACTGAACATTCCACTAGTTTAATAGTAGTACGTATATAATTATTTTTACTTACAAATCCATCTTGTTAGAGATGATTTCATTCCTTCTCGTTACATCAATTCATACCTGGAACAATTACAATATTAAATGAGTCATTGATATATCAATTAACACAGCGGTATCATCATTTAAGTGATACTATGTTTTTTCAAGTATTTAAATAGGAGCGTGTAATCTTAGCAAATCGTAATATACATATGTGCGGATGCATGGAAGGAGTTTGAAACATTAAAGGAATGACGAATGAACGGAGAAATATGCGGGTTGTAAGACGAAGGAGTAAATAGAGGGCCGTATTCGCTTGGTTGGAAGATGAAAAATTAATTTGTCGCCATTTAACATTTTGTGTTAATACTATCTATGTTACGGGGAACTTTCCTACGGAAGTATGACTGTAATGGTATTATTTTTGTAATATTTACAATTCCTAGGATTTGGATTTGTGTCGAGCGGTGATAGCGCAGGGCGCGCCTCCTGTTTCGCCGTGTACGCGGCGCGCGACGTGACAGTTTTGCGGACGGCGCCGCCAGCGTGTCGGAGACAGTTTGGAACAATCTGAACGCGGATTGGGCGCAACTTTGGATCTAACTTGTGCACTTACAAAGTAGCTTCTAACAGGGGACTTATAACCGATATTCTAATACAGAAGTCGGGCCGCTTGTTGTGTACGACAAACTTTGTTTAAGTGTTTCATATCTATACTCACAGTCGTAAATAACCACCGGAGCCGCCAGGCCCGCTCGTGCTTCCGCGAATCAAATTCAGTAAACTAAGGAATATTCGAGAATTTCTACATCGAGCACAGTTTATTGAGCAGGACGGTGAGACAATTACGGGATACGGAGAACGTGGTAGAACCCATGTACGGTTCGCTTGGGGCAGTGCTACCCCACATAAATTTCTCCCGCGTGATAATTGTTTTATCACAATTGTGTTCCGATTGCAAAAGTATTGGACTGCAAATTATACTTATGCAAGATGCGACCATCTGTCCTCAAGGATAGCAATATACCTGTGACCAACTTCAAACGGGACAAATACTAACGATTACT
>DWPA01002268.1:0-16114 GCA_018251375.1 Calpodes ethlius
GGGAACACCGACGCAGGCAAGCTATTCCATTCCTTCGCAGTACGCATAAGGAACGACGACGCAAATTTTTTTGTTCGGATTACCGGGATGTGCACTACGTAAGGGTGGATACCGGCCGTACGTTGGGTTGTACGGTGGAGAAATTGAGATGGGGGAAGGGGGGGGGGGGAATGGGTGAATTAATTCAAAGGTTGTACGGTGGAGAAATTGAGATGGGAGAATTTAACTTTAACAACTTATTGCCGGAGCTGGCACTCGGTTTGCGGTCACCTATCTGGTGTCACGCGGAGAAGGGGACCTTTACCAATCCACAGCCTTCGCCCGCTTCACAACGTGCTCGAGTAGTTTTCGGCCGTCCTCGATAAAGATAAAGTTTGTCAGACGCACTTCTGAGGCTGTTCCTATACCTATAGTGAAGTAAGAAGGGATTGCAATACATATTTACTATTACTATTTTCCTCAAATCGTTCACGTTTCCTGAGCACATCGCATGGGAACACGACAATGCTCTTACTTACATTTGATTATACTGTTGCGCAGTCGTTTGTGAGCATCATTGTGAAAAGCGATACTTCAATATTTGCGCTCCACGTATGGAACCTTTTAGTTTCTGGATTGTTGAGAAACACTCGTCATTTCGAAATAAGCAACGATTCCAATAAATATATATATTTTCTTTTCAACATCTAATAGGCTGGTTGATTTGCAGGCCGGATTCATTTTTCATGTACCTCGAGAGGTTAATATTTAACACAGTATTATCAAATTACTTTCGGTGAAGGACAACAGAGCCGCGACCATCAATGAGTGGTTATTTGGAGACATGCAGCATTGCATTGCATCGGTGGTTTGATAACAAGGTTATTATTTAAGCAGGAATTGAAAAACCTGTGAATAATTTTAATCTTCTAAAAACACTATAAAAATAGTTAGTTACAGAATAAAACAAATCGTGCGTGGCGGTCCACACGCAGTGTAGAGTTCCGTATTTATAAGTAGGCCGACTGTATCACTCCTTAACGTAAAAACCCTGTTTATCGTGATAGTTATAGTTTAAATTAATTATTTATATTCTACCGCCCTAAATTTGCACTTTAAGCTTAAAATTAGAAGTAAAAATGCTCTATCACACCCATGTAAAAAAAAACTACACTAAGATTAAGATAAGCTTTACACTTTAGATACAATTTTTATTTTTCAGATTATATTGTACTTATTCAGATTAATAAAATATTTATTACGTACGGGCACCATCTTTTCTTTGTCGTTAATGTTGGACCCATGACACGATCTTTGAAATAATGTCTGAATTTTAATAAAACATTAAGATATACATATATACTATATTGCTATGAAATATTGTGAGTACAAACTGTTGGCTGCTTTGGTACAACTAATTCTTTCTGGTATTAAACAACTTTGCATTTTTTTAAGCTCCATGTTCAAGTTTAGTAATTGCTTATCTGTGCTCAAGCGGACAGTTTCCCTGACACTCGGTAGCCGGCACTCGGCACTCGGCAGTGCCTATTATATAGAGTGGGGGCAGGTAAGAAATGAAATCTCTCGGTCGTGGAGTGTCCTCCGGCCGCGGCTTGCCCGTAGTCACGGTCCAAGTGTTCGCAATAACCTGGATTAAGACATTAAGGCTAATGAAATGAGCCCTGTCGAGATCATATTATATCTACATAATTTAGATTACCTGCCCAATTAATTCCTTGGTTTGTTTGATATAACAATGTAATTTCATTGTTAAAAGTAGTGTCGAGCTTGTATTGATACATTAGATCATTCCGGTCGTGGTCAGAAACTCTATAGTATAAACGTATAAAATTCTAGTTAGGTACTTATTGATGAAGGTTGCTAACCCTACTTATAGCTTCACATGAGTTATTCGATCGTGACTAGACGATTTACTTTCAATAGGAAAGTTATTGGCCTGCTATTTATTTGGGTACGTGGGCGCTTGCACAACTCGGTTGCCAACTGCCTCTATACTAGAATAGTGCCCTAGACCCGCGACTCTGTCTGCATTTACGCCACATTAAGTAGTAAATTAATCCGAGTAGTGGACGTTACTTGCATAGAGTAGTTATAAGTAGATTTTGTTTCCAAGATCAAACATGTCTAATTTTTTAGCAACATGATGTTTGAGGTTCTTTATCAAAGTACTACCTAAACTAAACTAAACTACTAGCACTTCTAGTGCAGTTTGATTAACAAGAATTTAAATTAAAAATATTCCTAACCTACTGTTATTACAAAGTTTTCGAAAATCTATCCACGCCATCACTTCAACAAATCGACACCGAGAGTGGTGTCGGAAGAAGAAGGGGCAAATCTGTAGAACTTTTTTACCATTTATTCAAATTCAAAGAAATTAGTCATATAGGTATAACCGATACACTGGCACGTGTACAGTTACAAACAGAATTTACATCTGATAATGAAACTCATCTTCAAGAAGTTTTGTCTTTAAAATAATCATTCAGTTTGTTACGACCTTGACATGAGTTTTAAATTGAAATATGACTTCAATTTACTACTGACTACTACTACTATTACTAAGTGGCTAAGCATACTGACTCCAACCTCATGCCCGCAAACTAGGATGTCGTAAAATACTACTGATATTGATATGATATTATAATTAATATTAATATTGTATTAAAGAAAATTATCTAATATTTTCTTAAGTCAAGTAAGTGGATTTCGTGGGTCAAACATTTCCTTATTTGTTTAAATTTCTGTGAGAACCTGTTTTAAAATTCGGTAATATAAATTTAACAAAAACAGATTAACAGTAGACTACTTATGATATATATGTAAACCAGTGTGATACTTGCGGAACAGTAGGTATATCTTCTTTGGAAAGTAAAGAGCGTAGTCTGCAAACAATACATTTTCACACAATGCCCGAGGGAAATAAGGGAGATCATTGACAGTACATTAAAATTAACAGCGGCCCAAAGATTGGCCCTTCTAACACTTCCAAGGTAAAATTCTACTCTTGGGACCGCTATTCCAAATTCTAAAAATAACTATTTTTGGTACGTTAAAAAAGATTTGAGGTTAACTAAACTAACGCAATATACGCAAAACATAGTAAAATTAAGAACCATATATACGATAAACTGAGCGCGCCGTGGTACTGTTGTGCTTTCGAGGTGCAATAAACTTTACACTATGATTCATAGGTAGCCATAATATTTTGTCGATATTACTGAGGAGTAGCTCGGCAGCTCGACGAAGCAGCGGTGACTACACGCCTGAAAATATGCATCGTGCTCGTCGAATCGTACATTTTACCCGTATATGGAAACCTGACGTAGTACTGCGTACAACTATAGTAATAAATTGTCTATCACCATACTCCATCACGCACTAGAGAGATCGGTGCGGCGGTGCCCACGTGACGTGCAACAGTTGGGAACGTACATATCCCATGTCTGATATTGAAGTTTAATTACTACATATTAGTCAAATAATAACAGATGTCAAGGTTGTGGCCGTTAGATACTTGATACATTATTGTAGAGAGTGTACCTGTAGGTAGGTGGGTATATACCTACTAAGAAGCTATTCTTTGGGTCTGTTTAGTGAGTGTCACGATACTATGTACAAGTAGTAATAGTTGACTTTGTATCTTTTAGTAAAAGAAACGGTAAAGAAAAAGTAGTTGTATGTTGGTGTGCAGTCTGTCATAATAATAGAAGTGCCTCAAATGGAAAGCTGTGAGAAACCTTTCAAATGAAAAGAACCCTTGCGTGTTAAAAATATCATATAATATGAGTATTTTTTTATTGTATCTTACTCGACGTTACGTATTTCTAAAATCGAATTGAAGCAAATTCTATCGTTAACAATAAAAGACACGTTGTAAATGTTTCCTCGGCAAGTCGGCTGGTCGGCGGCCGTGAACGTACATCTGCTAGCGACATCTAAGTGTTACCTTTTTGAACGTATCTACCGTGAACAGAATATCACGGACAATGAGGCAGGCTACGTTGCGTAACAGCAACCAGTAACCAGCGAGTTTCACTTTTATATTGGTACCTACTGATGGTGCGTTGCCATCGCCTCACACGCCCCACGCGCCCCACACGGCCGCTGCGGCTGACGCCGAGGCCAGGGAAAGGCTTCCTTCCGGTCTGCGTTGGATTGTTGCTTCCCATCACGATCAGTGATTGTCCAGAACGATGATTGTTGTTTATTAAGTTTTTCATGTAGTACTGTAGAGCCCGACAAATTTATATAAATAAGTCGTACGTTAAATTGAAATATTCGACAACGCAAACGTGACACGAAGATTGAGATACATTGTTCGGGAAGGCTCAACGAAAGATTGATTCCTACCTATTTCCTTGCAGAAGTCTTGATAGCAAAAAAGGTATAACATCCCGCAAATGATTGCGCCCTATAGATAGAAGCAGAAAGTTTTTGTGTCGACGTGCGACAAAGCGCGTCGTCCCGCACCCCGCGCCCGGCACCCCCGCGCCCATCGAGTAGCTCGTCGGTATGCCTTTTAAGGATAGCCAGTTCGCACTGATTGCATAAAATGCCTGCCTCGTCGCTTTCACACGCTCGTCAGTCGTCACCCCTTCGTTACTTAGCCTCACGATTCATTAACCCCTAGCGTTTAGTTATGACCGTTCCAATTAGTTTTTTTATCAATATCCTTTTATGGGACATTGACTATCAACGATTTTATTAGGCAGGTATAATAATAAAATTGAATATTTGTAGGAGCTTCTTACCATTTGTAGGAGCCAATTACAGTAGTCTGAAAAGTGCTTAATGTTTTTTTTTTTGTTATAAAAGGGATGTAAGTCATCTGGTGTATAACGATGCGTTGGCCCAATCGTTTTGATTATTTAGTTATAGGTATATAAAGTCTTGGCTTTCTGCATTTCTATTTTGTGTAAACCTTATCCATACCAATCGTACGTGCGCGCATAGTTCTTAAAAGCTTCCTTTCCAGAGGGTTCCACTTTTTGTCTTTATATAGATATATGACAGTGGCATACATTTTAATTCATTCTTGCGTTTGCGTTAAAATGTAGCACGCTAAAATTGTGACTTTATAGAGGAATATTGAATGTATTGTTGATTTTAATTCGATGAATGAGATTATCGGTTTGAAAATTCAGAAACGCCCTGATAATTCTACATCTGAGAAAAGATCGGAGCTTAGCAGTGAGGCTTTAAATAATGTGAGTAGTGTAGGTGAGAGGGCGAGTATGTTTTTGATATTTCGGTGTCGTGTTGATAATGACTGTAATTTAGCATTGTAATTTGCCCTCCCCTTCCTCATGAGCCCGGTGGGGTGTAAACAGCAATGGCCCTTCCGATCCACACGAATAATAAATACATACTATTGATGTGCTCTAAATGGTGCTGGTATACGACATTACTACGCGCATTTTTTAATTTTAACATAAGAAAATAAACAAATAAACACGATGTTTGAGGAGTGCCCTCGAATCTGTGAAGTGTATACTTCCAAATAAGAAAGAGATGAAAATGAACTTTGAGTAACGGAGTCCTGAGATCTGAATAGAATCGTAAACGAATTGAAAACCTCTATCCTGTTTTGTCGGTTGATAAACCGATAGTCGATACGAACAAAGGGAATTGTTTAAGTTGCACACTTAAAGTTAGTCTATAACAGTCTTCTCCTATTCCCTTGTAAGATGCAAAGTCTAAACAGTATTCAAAATAGACGCAAACAGGTTCCTAGCCCAGTGATATGTGAATGGAACCGTTTTAGCTGAATTTCACATTTTCTGGACGAAATATTTAGATCTGTTGGAGCGTTTTCTTGCCTTTGAAATTCTATTGTTCGTTTAAAGTACACTATTAAATATTTCTGCTATTTACATGCCTGGAGATTTATATTTTTGTAAGAAAAATGTATGCCTTTGATCGCTGTGGTACGAAAGTATTCACTATGTTGTAAATGTATGCGGAATGGTTTCTTTGAAGTTATAAAACGGAGGAAAATGTTCGTACAGCGAAGTACACTCCGAACGGTACCGATACATACCTAGGTACGGGTACGGGTTTGGATTAAAATTCTACTGCTTTCAGTGCAACTCGGCTCGCGCCTCCTGCACAACTACTTAAAGGTGTCATTATCGGTTTAATTGTAGTATTGTAGTGTCATCGTAATTACTATTTTGTTATAACCTTATAACTTAAGTGTTTCATGAAAAATTCCATCAAGCATCTAGCTATCATACACGTACGATTGGTATTTCGGGAATGTGGTGACCCGGTGAGATGTATTTCTGCTTCTCTGAACATACGAACGCGTCAGTTTAGTGAGCTACACATTGCACTTGACCGGTCACAACGTTACCTACCGTACCGGTCGCTTGAACGACATATGCATGTATAACTGTGAGGACTCCGTATTATACTCCGTGGTTTTATTTCGATCTTCATCATTACGATTCACAAGTAAAATGTTAAGTAATAATGCTGACAGCTTTGAGTTAGAAAAAAATATAGGGTACGTTGATAAGACATATCAATGTTCCTCCCACACCTGCGTTAACGTTAGTCTCAACGATAATGTTTCAAATCGCCTTAATTAACGTGATACAATGAATGCGCATAACGCCTGACTATATTAATGGAGTTCTATACAATTTATACTGCGCGTTAATCTGCACCGTACATGTAAACAATTAGCGCTCTAGACCGTTGGTCACATCTGCATGGTTTTATTTTTAGCTTGTTATTTATAGAGTAAATATGCATCTGTGGTTTTAACATTAGAGTTAAAGATAATCGACCCTTTACTGTTGTAAGCTGAAATCACGTGGACGATAGCTGTTGGGGCATGACTGCGAGTGGTATTTTGCACTTTCTCACCGGGCGGGAGTGCGCAGTGTGCACAGCTATCGGGAAGGTCATCGAAAAGTAAAAGCCTTTCGTGCGCTAGCCGCCACTCCGCTCCGTGTGTGAATAAGTTATTTCGCGTGAGGTAGGGTTGCCAGCGGGTTTGTTTACGTGATCGTTGTAAGTAATTTGGTAGGGGCCGATACCCTACATTACCACCGCGATAACAGCCGCCGGCACCGCCGATGGTGGAGACGGTACAAAGCGTGTAAAACGAAGGAGTTCTACCCAAGTATAAATTATCGAAGTAATTAAATTTAATTGAAGTCTTTTTTGAAGTGACCCCAATAATTAATTACCAGTTCACTTGTGATAAATTTCGAAAGGTTAAAATAATTGAAAATGTTGAACACTGCCAAGGATAGATACATACAATAAAATTATAACCGATCAATGTGTGTGAAACTATTGGTGGGGATATTTTCATCTGATCGTAAAAAAGATATTATGTAAATTTAAAGACTCCTATCTAATTTTTTTAATTTTTTCAATCATAGTTTTTCCGAAGCGCGGTGAGGGACTGGTCCGAAATAATTTCGTAGAGAAAATATAAAAAGAATGATATCCCATGCCAGTTGAGACACCTGGCAACTATATAAAGAATTAAAGGTGGTGGCGACTCCTTGTTACATGAATATTTATATCTTTCATTTGACGTCAAATAAATGCATGTTAAACCTACAATTAAATATATTTATATATAAACTTATTATAAAGAAATCTATATATAAATGTTCAATTAATATTTTTCCATAAACTGTTATAATTTCAACTTTTGAGAAAATATAGAATACTAGCTGTATATAATATAGCTCACTGCGCGCGTTGCTACGCCAACAAGAGCTGCCACGGAAATATATGAAATTAGTTGGAATGACAATGGTGCCATCTGTCGAAAATTGGCCGTATCAACTTAGAAACCTTCGTGGTACACAACACACAACAACTTTGCTAAAGATCATCACGTGATCAAATGCCTAGTTTACGATTCTATAAAGGACATACAAACAAACATTCATATTTATATAAAAGAGAAAAAAAGAATAGATAGAAGAAGAAGAAGACGAGAAGAAGATTAGATTGTAAACCAACAGTAGTTATATAAAATTGAACCTACATATGTATCGAAGTATCTACATGGTATTATTTCGTTTCAAACTTGTTGGAGTAGTGAAATACAACTTCGACTTCAACTCAATCATTATAATTACATTGTACGACCAAAGATTTTATCAGAGTTTCAAATTGCTTTACAATTTGTTGACGAACAAAGGCACTTGATAAAGCTGCTCTCATAATTACCAATTTGATAAGTTGGTTTAACTTCGGTTAAGGGAGACGGCACAGGCGGTATCGCGGGGCGGCAGGCGCCAGGCTCGTCTCTGTGGTTCGATAGAAATTAATGTGAATGAACGACACTGTCACACGATCACTCGCTTCAAAAAAATAATATTATCAGTCGACACTTTTGAAAGTTATTATGGTAGAACTGCTATACCGTAACAGGAGATAATCTATCAATATTTCCGTTTGTTTCTTTACAGATTTATCTGGAAATAATAATACGGTTGAAACTTTATTTATTGAATTGCAATTACTTTAAGTTAGGGAACAGTAATAATTTTATTAGGTTCTTTTTTTATCACAAAACGCGTAATGGCCCGGGTTATTGATACGAGTTACACGTGTGGTATGAAGGGGAAAAAATATCGTATCGTGGTGTAATTCTAGTGTACACATGTCGTAAGATAATCCGCCGAAAAAGTTATTCCAGTCCATTAAATATAAATAATAACTGAGAAGAAATTATACGAAACATAACGCAGGAAAAAACGCAAAGGATGTATGATAAAAAAGTATTTATATCTACGTAAATATTTAATTATATTGAAAATAAATCGGTTACAAGGAATTATTCTGAAGTACGCCAGCACGAACTAAAAACATTTAAAGAAAAACTGTTTTAATGTATATGTATCATAGTTGAGACTGGTGAGGGCAAAGTGCTGTACAGTGTGACTCTTGTGAGCAATCGAGCACTGTGACTGGACGAAGACGAGACGTCGGCCGCTAGCTCTCGCCGCAGTACGTACTCGCAGTCGGTGCCGAGGATTGGAATGTTCCCGCATTCCGAGCCGACGTAACTTGATAACGTTACGTGCGTGCCTATCTGCCTCGGCGGAGGAATGCCACCGATCTCACAAAATTGTATTGCCGCCGGATATTCGGCATTAGTACTTGCCGCTTCACGCTGCCTCATGTCGCCTCAGATCGCCTCGCGTCACCTCGTGTCGCTTTGTGACGCCTCGGGTTTCTTAACGTTACTGTACGCGACCTCACGCTGTCTTATGTACCCGTAAATCATCTCACATCGCCTCACATAAGAATTCTTCAGTCAATTTACATCAGTAATAATTAAAATTGTCAATAGTTATTTTAAATATTTAAGTAACAAAGTTACGAACATATTCTAATGTGTAGTGTAATTTTAACAAACTTTAACAAAATCGAGATTCTCAAGTTGAAGACAATACCAAGCATATAATTATATGAGAATAACACATGAGCAAGAAATTGAGAAAAACAGAATGACAGTTGTTTATTGTACGCTAAAATAAGTATTTTGCGGCATATCTATACATATAAATAAAATTTGAGTTTGTGTTTGTAATATTGAAATAACCGTATGTAATATATACATGCATATGAAGACACATAGGGTACAAAAACCAAAATAACATTTTTTTTATTTTTGTCTGTTAGCCTGCCTGTTTGTTCTGGGTAATCTCTGAAATGGCTTGGCCGATTTTGACGATTTTTGACGAAGTCGCGGGCACAGTTTGTAATAAATAAATAAGTTAATAATTATTTATACTATGACGCACAGCCAACTACCAACCACTCTCAACTTATAATTACTTAAAATTAAATTAGTAACCAAAATTAGCACTTTTGATACCTCCTAAGTAATTAAACTGTTACGTACCCCATATTAACAAACAACACAATAAGGTCCCTCAGTGAAATAAAGAAAAAAAAAATCCCTACCAATAAGAACAACTATCTAATCAAACTTACGTATGGGCACGACCAAACGAAGAATGTTCCTTCTGTTTGTGCAACATACGGTAACGAGATAAAACTACGAAGGTATCTACATCGATCAATCTTGGCAGGATACAGGTGGGCCGGCGGGCCGCGGGCGGGCGACGGACGGTGGACGGTGGACGCTGGCCGCGCAAAAACTGTAGCGAAGCCTTTTTCTCCACACCACGAACGTTCGGTTTAGGTATAATTAAGGAGCCTATGGGATTACCGCACATCGATTTTATTACGAGTGATTAGATTCTGATGCGAACGTGGGCTCACTACCCGGTAGTTCTTAATACCAGTTTTCTACAATCTTGCTCGTAACAGCTATCTTGTCTTGTAAGCGGGGGATGTCGATCCTTAATTGTTTTGTTAACGTTTAATTTAATAGTAGCTATAAAGCGTTACTTTGTCGAATTAAATCGGCAGTAGGTACTTGCTTTATCTCTGTGGATTAAGACTAATTTAAGGTAATCTTATATTGACTGTTACGTTCGCAACATCTATTGGGCATCTGAGATCATGTACCCGATTACTATTAAAAATAATAATAAATTATTACAAGAAAATCCACGTACTCTGTGTCAAACCGCCTGGTTGGAAGTTATAAGCTGAGACACAGAGATATACTTCTACGCATGCCGGATGAAGTTATTCGGTTGCAGAAACACTTGGCACAGTTCTATCTAAGAGGAGCGTCGTCAATCCCAACCCGCGACTCAATCTTAGTACCAACGATCGAGTATAGTGTGTGAGCTATTATTATTTATCGATTTGTACCTGTCTATATTCAACACTACAATGTTAATAATGTGAACCTCCCAATACATACAGCTGCAACACAGCTACACGGGTCAACGATTTAGTCAATGATTCATACAACATCTAAGTGGCCTTCCTAGGAATACCCTTCGTGTTAGTTCTTAAGGATCGGCGAGGTGCATTTAAGACACGAACCTATTGAATTAACCACTTTTATTGAGAAGGGAAGCCTACCTCAATAGTACGTTCAATAATTGATTTTTACAAAAAAACGACGTACAGTGGAGAGTTGTAGAGTGGACAAAATCAATTTAAATAAAAAATATATATAGGTAAATTACATTACTTGATCAATAACGACTAAATAAGTTTGCGCTGATATAATGTAGATACTAACTTTTGGTAGTACCTTCAATGTATTTATTTCGCGCCATAGACATTTAAATGTTTAATTTTTATAGTGCTTTTACTGGAATGATGTAAATAACGCAATGACATCGTGTGATATATGTAGTTAGCATGTTTAATGTATTAAGTTTAATTAAAGTAGCTTTCTACGCCGAGGCTGAGTGCAACACTCAGCTCTCTGAAACATGAGCTGAATTACCTATTTAAAATAATATATATTTAATTTATGTGTTTAAATTTGAAATAATTTTCGGTAAAATTACGGTTCTGCTAATTTAGTGAGGTCATTGACTTTCTCTTCGTTTCACGTTTCACGACTAATAAAGTAGATAATGAAAAAAAGAATAACGTACTTGTAACATAATGAAAATGATGTAAAAGTATTCCACTTTAAATACCAAAGTTTACTTCGTTCTCAGTATAACGTTACCTAAAAATACTTCTTAACATTTTTTTGTAAACTTTTGCTGGCTGAATACATGAGTAGAGTCAGTACAATTCTCGAAAAATACATACAAAGCTAAATAGCGGACCCGTCTGAAAGAAATTAAATATTTTAATAACTACCGTTATCGGATATCGTTTGTTCTAATATGCTCCCAGTTTTCCATTATCTGAAAACTAACTTGTGGTATCCGCGGCTGTGCACCTACTGATTGGGAAACCTTCAAAATTATCCAGCTCGTTGAACGACCTCAAGGACGTAGACTATAGCCATTGCTTAATTTATTATTATAAAGGATAAGGATAACGAACTTGCAGTGCCTCCGTAATCTGCCGCTCATGGACTTCTGAGATAAACAAACCTTGAATAGTAGGTACTGTAGGAGGGGCTGAGTCCGTTAGTGAGTGCTGTTAGCATAAGATGTTAACAGTTAATACGAGTATTATTCGTCAGTAAGAGGTCTGTTACTAGTTTTAGTGAGCCCCGTTAGTAAATGTTAGTAATCGACCAGTTAGTACTTATTAGTATTGGTCCCACCCGATGTTGGCCGCCGTTTGTAGAGATAAGATTAGCAACCAACGATCATTCCGACCGAAAAAAATGTTTATACACAGTTGAAGTTTTGCATGTCGAAAAAAATATTCAGGGCCATTAAAGGAGATGCTGCTATAATATCTTTATTACCCGACTGCCAAGGAAGGGTTACGTTTCTTTATTACCTCATATCTTCCAAACGGCGAGATGGATTTTTACGGTTAGTTATCGTTATATTCGTCTAAAATCCAAGTGCCCTTAAATAGGTGTTTGAAAAAGAAAGCAAAGTGCTGGATTTATAGAGTGCTATTTATTGTGATTTACCGATAATGGTTAAACAAAATTAATATACATTTGAAGTAAATAATATTGTTGAAGGAATTAAACATATGATTTGAGCATATAATTTTATCAAAATATCGGATCCTTTTTTGTTATCATTTCTCTATTTTAATTTTTTTTAAGTCTACGAGTGGCAGTAACCAATTACGATCATGCCGCACGTCCAGTCGTTGAAATTTCGGATTTAAGTTTATACAATATATTCATACAATTGCCACAGATAATTCATTGTACTCATATTGTTTTACCGACAGTAAAAAAAAGGAATCTAAATAACATGAGCATAGTCGAGTGTTGTTACATTTATGTTGCCGGTTGGAAGCCGGTCGCCCGTATAACTTGTACTAGTTTTTATTTAACGTGATAGTTTGTACTGTGTGTATTTCCGGCTCAGATCTTGCAAGTGATATACTCAAATAGGTTTAATTCAATTCCGAAACGTGTTCAGCCGGTTCAATAGTGTCGGCAACTGGCCCGACCATGTAGTCGAACACGGCGTGCACTACTGTCACACCTGACAGCCTGACTATGACTGACGACTTGCGAGACACGCCGCTCCACCCTGATAGTGTGCAGTTATGTGGAAAAACATATTATTAGGTAAACGAAACAAGTTATTGGCATCCTCATATATACTTTGAAATTCACACAAACTCGGCACTGGTGAATTTGCACGGTATCCGACATCTAGGTCAGCTAGGTGCCAAAAGCTTTGGCTAAAGTGCGTCTTCTTTCCAAGTGATTATCAGCTAAATCATGTTCAAGATATCTAAATGCGTATGCTATAAATTATTTATTTGAAAGTGGTTTTTGATGCCTTGCGAAAACAGTAGCACACACCACACACCAACGGACACCGGTAATGTTACAATCTTGGTACCTGGCCCACCCACCCTGAGCCATCTCATTAAAATACTTACAAGGCTGAGCTATGCTAACTTGTGTGTTATCAATACGCACAAGATGTCCGTTCGTGTCACGTTCGTTCCGGGAGATGAGGACGGTGCGGGCGCGCCGCGATGCTGCAGCGTTGCTCTTGAAGCTGTTGCCGATATTTGCATGAGACAAAAAGTGATCCAAAGGGTCCATTTCTTTCTATCCATACAACGTGTGGTTTACATGTGAAGGGGAAATAGTATAATTTGTGGCTCTCCGACAAATTTATTTCACGGCTGCTAGGAGGGTGATATCTTACCCGATGGGTAGAGTACCCTACCACCGTACAATAATGAATGAGTACCGTCGGGATGCAATTGGAAGTACAGAGTTCACCGAGTCTTGGCGTCGTTTGCCACATTCGTCTGTTGTTCGGCAGGATGCGTCACAAGCAGGGAAGGTTGGCTTGACCTCAAGGCAGATGGAGCACCGTAGTCGGTAGCGGCAGCAGTAAAGTTTAAAATAATACAATTATATGTACAGTAGTTAAAACATGAATCAGATTACACCTAAATAAGTACACATCGATATCGTCGAGACTCATAGTAATACCGAGATCATAACTTCATTGACTTAATGTAATCTGTCCGCTCAATAGTCGTAATCTACATAATAGCCTTCATTATTCCAGTACAAAAAGATCTCGAACACTTAACGTGGTAATTAGTTCACAAAATTCGTTTAGGCGCGCTCCGCTGGCCGTGTAATCGGTTACCAAACAAGTTTTTATTAATATAGTCGTCGTAGTACCTAAATTGATACAAGATCGAGGATCATCGTTAACGGGTACGAACGAGGCCATTCCGCCGCCGACACTATACATCTTGTTATGACCGACTATATCTCTTCTAAATAACAAAAACACAGAGAAATTTATTTCACTAATATATTAATTGTTAGTGCAGTAAAGCTAACAATTGTGAGCTGAGGATTGTGCCAAATTATGATGGGCTTTAAAACGAGCTATCATGTTTGATTCCGTATATAAAATTGAATACCCGTTTTGTTAACCTTTAAGGAGCTCTCTCGTTTAGAGACAAACCTTAGTGTAGTATCAGGTTACGCTTACAATAAAAATGCGCCATTATGGGATTCTAGCAGTGTTGGGGCGACTTTGAATCCCGTATAGAATGACTCCAATCCCGTGCCGGTGGAGTAGGTCGGTCGGCCTTTTCGGTTATAAGTATCTAAGGTATAATATCATCAATATTTAAAAGAAAGTTAAGTCAGTTGCTCACGACGATTTTATAGGGTTATGCATATTAAAAAACGTTAGGCGATCAATATGGAATAGATTTTTTTTATTGGCCAACTATACGTTCAACATACCGTAGGAGGTTGACGTGTTTGCCATTGATTTTTACTTTTTTCGCCTCCATAAACTTAAACATGTGAATGCTTTGAGGATCCTTGTCTTCCAACTCTGCAGCTGGATGGGTTTGTTATAGCGTTATGTGCTTTGATGGACATAGTGGTCGATTCGTATCTGACCCCTTAAAACCTATAAATCGGTAGTCTATTCGATACCGATGAAGCATATTTAATCGGTAAAACCTCTTCTTTCTTCGAGAAGAGGCTTTCTCATTACTATAATCTTTAAATCCTTTTAAAGTCCCACATTATCGCTTTTGTTTCACGGTTACGGAGAAGGCCCAGTGTGGTCGACGGCATCGATTTGTTTTCGAGCGCCAGCAGGAAGGATATTGTAATAACTTACCTAAGCTCCTTGAGATCTTTAATATTCCTCAGTCTACCTCATGCTGTACAATTAAATTAGAATGATTATGGTCGAAACTCTATTTTCTTATCGTTTTAATATTTCCGGTGCATACAGTTATTTTACTTTTGAAATACCACGTCGATGTTTTGTCAAACGTTCCTTTGTTAAAATATAATTTTATAATAATTTAGTAACAATGCGGTACACCTCGTGATGCATAGTTTAATTAAAATTCCTGCTTTCAGCGTCCAAAACTTTAGTGACATAATACCTTCCACGCGACGCAGCGATGCGAGCGCGACAGGCATGCTTTGACGTTCTTGCAAAAGCTCCTGCTTCCGCCAGCTCGCGTTATCTTTTACCGGATATTGTTATTAAAATTCATTAGGGCTTTTTAAATCAACGTGAGATTTTTTTCACAAAACCAATATACTTTGAATATTTTAAGGCCTTTAATGCGACTAGTATTTTTTTGATATTTTATGGGTTGCAGTAGTATGTACAGGATTCTTCGATTTATACACCTTTCTGACAAAATCAGGGAGGTTGAGTACATTACCTTCAACCTATGCCGGTTATCCAGGATGTTGAACTGGGCGAATAAAACCGAGCCCTGCTTGATGGTCAGCTTCACTAAAAATATTGATATACACATACATAATTACACATATATGCTCATGTATGTATGTATTACTGAGGAATTAAAATTATTGAAATGGCATTAATATCAAACTGAATAGTCATGTCCAGGCAGGGAGAGCCAGTTCTTTCTTTCTGTTATGTTTTTTCTCAGTTAAAAATAGAACACCTTGTATGTTCTGGCAGGCGTAGCGAAGTGGGGGCGCTGCATTACACCTCCGTAATATTTTTGTACCATAGAGTAATGTTCCTAGGGGATGATATAGTAATGTCGTGTGTATTATCTGTGTAATCCCATTTCATCCCCAGATTATTAGCCCATCAAGCGATAGAAC
>DWPA01002269.1:0-16113 GCA_018251375.1 Calpodes ethlius
ACATCTCCATTCTGTATTTAAAAAGAGTTTTATAAAGTAGCTGTAATTTTTTACGCTAATTTACGCTTTGCGCTAACACACTCATACCCCCGCTGTAGAAATAACACGTCTCTAACACCAATTACCCGAGTACAAATATTTATTTGTCACATAAATATCTGCCCCGGTCGGGAATCGACCACAGGAACACTCCCTTCGCAGGCAGATTCACTACCAACTAGGCTACGAGGCCGTCAAACTCCTAACTCTATAACATTATTTACTTCTAGCACTTTAAGTTACAATTTATTTAATCAAATAATTTATTAGTAATCATAGTGAACGTTGCTACGTAATTACGTACTTAATAATTACGTACGTTGTTGCTACACACCCCAACCCAAGCGAAACAAAACCATCGCCAGCGTCCAATAATTAGCATAAACTGTGGGCCATAGCAACTAGAATAGCGCAAATGGCAGGTCCAAATGCGAAAATAGCAACACACGGGAGCGCAAAACATCCTGCTGACGAGGAAACGCCGCGCGTGCCGCATAAACTTCCTGCCCATAGCGACCTACGAATAATGGACGCGTTTGAACGATTATTATAATATTCTAAATTCAATTTTTTTTTCAAACTCAGGAGTTAACATGATTTTTTATTCTGTGGTCTTGTGATTTTTACTCTGTGGTTTTAATATATAATGCAAGTTATTTTGCTACAACTGTTTTTAGGCTCGGAAAGGAATGTAAATTAAATACTTTTTTATTTTGTTATCTGGATGTTACTTTTTTTTCACAGAAATTAATTGTAGTATTGTAATTAACATATACTTATTAAGCTTTAATATACTAGCTTTACTTATTTACGATATTTATTATTTTCTATGGGATCGAAAACGGAAAAAATAATTAAAAGAAACAAATCATTTATCAAAGAAAAATCGCTTAGATTTCTATTAGAAATAGTTTAGTATTTAAGATATAATAAACACGAAAACGCAAACATGAGTTATATTTAAAACTAACTTTAAAATAATTTTGGATACCACATCCACTAATCCGTTACGTTTATGGAATGCTGGTATCAATTTTTCATTGTTTAATACTATCACATCGACGTTTGATGTGTATTCATTCAATCGTACCGTTTCTACATCAAATTTGTCAAAAGTAACCCGGATGTCTTACCATTAATCCAAGGGAATAGAGTCCGTATTCGTCTGATGATCCCTTGTTCTTAATTGGCTTGACGTATTGGAGTCGGTTACTTGCCACCGTTCAACGTACGTGGAATCTTATCCGATACATAATGATGTACTGAAATCCTGTTATTACTCATATATCTTTGTGTTTAAAAAATGTTAAACTTGGCAAGAATAAATTCAAAATAAATGAAAATGTGTTTCAACATTATAAGCTACGTATCTTCAAGGGGACCCCACGCTTTGCTTCGGACAGGGTCATTGTCGTCATTTTATTTATATTACGCAGCCCTGATTATCGTTAGATTGCTATCTATGCTATGTGAATATTTATCGTTAGTTAAGCTATTTCAGAGGCCGTTGGATGACATAAGTACTTAACGAACTTCTTCGACGATTGGGGCTAATTCGTCCACAAATATGCAATGAAGCAGCTTCGTGCAATAAGGTTTAGCTAGTCTAAAGTATCTCATTATATCTTTCATTACCTTCTCTGCTCTATCGATATCTTTATACGTATAAAATCGCTTCAATCAATTTGCTCCATAGTTCTAGTGAACTTAAATATTATTCCTGCAAAGTAACCTCGAAGATATACCTCTGTATTGCGACCATCCGTAATGTTATCCCCAAATAAACGTAAAAGGGAGTTGATTTACAAGAATGTACAGGCTTCTGACTTCCTGGTGATATTTATAGCGAGGGCTGAATAGGAATAATTTAAGCTAACAAGCATTGTCATCAGGCTTAGTCGCGGTCGTAATTCACCGATTAGAATTTAGCGCCTTAAAACGTGTTCTTCCCAAGAATTGTTACAATTTGAAGGACATTAATCTTGGGACAGCTGTGGAAGTTACTATACGACGAATGTAAGAAAGATATTCATTCATTTTCATATTTATGCGTGAAATAAAAAGGGCAAAAAACTTGCTGTTTTTGCTTGCCCTAATAAGATTGAGGAGGATAGATGAGAAGAAATGTTTTAATTTTTAAATTGAAGTCGATTACAGAGCAGATTGGCCACTTGATATTACCCAAATTTTCATCGCCAATCGTATTGTGCTAACAAAATCCTATACCTAAACGGTATCAAACTGTTGTTAGGTAAAAACAAAGATGGCATTAACTTATCCTTTAGGTGGTTGTCAGTTGCAATAGGTTTAGGTAAAACTCTATTAATATCTTCGGGGTCTAGTATAATCCATGATACAAAATCCAGTGTGCTCTAAAAGAATCTGCGTCTATAACTTTATCGGTTGTTGAACACGCACTATTACCAGGGAAGTTTAATTAGAGTATTGTTGGAGGTATTGACGCTTCTACAACTCGAAAACTTTTCATTGTTCTTCCATATGAATGTCAATCAATAAATCAAGAAAAATATGTGTGTGATAAATACTCTTCATTTATAGTAAGACCGCCAAAAATCTCTGAGTTAGCAAAGCAGCGTCTGGGGAATGAAAATCACCAATAGCACTGCTTTATTTTATAGCCTCGCGCAATGACGTAATCCTATTAGTGTTTTTTTTCCGCTTACTGCCTTTCTTCTACACACATCTCAAGTGGAATCTTTCAAAAAGTGTACAATTTGGCGTATTTGTGATATAAAGGGTGTAGTTGCAAATTGTTGCTCAAATGTCGTAAGTTACGTGTCAGGAATCCGAAATTAATTACCAGCGGTTGGTGGTATATAAAAGAGAAAGAAGGTATGGTAGCGACGATATCTGGGCGAATCTTGCGCGGCCAATTAGCATGCAAGGCAAGGCGCGAATGCCTAGAAGCGCATTTGCATTTAGTCTTTATGTCGTTGCAGTAAATGAAATACGGTGTTTTAACAAGGTATGGACAATGAATCATTAATACCTAAAAATTTCGAGCCCGAATTGGATACCGAATATTGTAAACTGATTTATTTTCAATGATTTACAGGGTGATATTAGTGTAAGGTAACGGATATTTAGAATGTAACAGTCAACTCTATGTTTAAGTGTTCCCCTCCTACCAGCTAGTCGTAAGTTTTGGAAATGTAAAAATCATTACTATAGGAAGAAAATAAGTTTTATAAAACCTTTCAAAGGATGAAAGACAGAAGGGTGAAAAATATCGTAACTACGATTTAGACAGATAATTTCATAAACGGCTTAATCAATTTAAATGTGACGTTTCTTAATTTATTGTAATAAGCTCAGGGCGACATTTAGTGTTTCGGTTTATTCAAAAACTACCATAACAAGCGTAATTAAGGCAATTACGGAATCTGTGCGTAACCCAACCCCAAATCACACAGACGGTTTTTTAACCGTAGAATTGTCTGTAGAAGTCTCATAAAACGTACAATTTTAATATACTACGTGTAACACTACACGTTACATTTCTTGCCTACGCCTACTGAGTGCTGTTCGTTAGCGGTAAAGGTCACAGGTTTGATCTCAGATACCGCAAAAATGTTTGTATGGAAAATAAATTTGCAGGCGAGAGTTCCAACCTTTTTTAATGATGCTAAACGTGCTTGCAATACACGTTATGCTTAAGATGGCTGCAGTTAAAAGGTAGTAAATTAAACATTGCTAATTCTAATATGATACTGGTTAATTCAATGTAATAAGGCCAAGGAAATGGATAATAGCGCCACGTAGTGTTAAGCTAAATAAACTTATAATAATATTGTCTGAATGTCACGAGACCTAACGCTCAAAGCGAATTCGCTTTTAACGACGAGTGTTAGCGTTGAGAGTCAAATATAACAGACACCATCTATATTTTCTCAAAGTAAAGACAACGAATGATTTTAAAAATATTTATCTAGCCTTTGAAGGTCCAATGCTGTAGGCCTCCCCTAATTTGCGCCACTCACCGCTCCTAAATATAACATTGATTAATCGATATCTTAGCCAATGAACCTCCAACTTACAATTTCCAATGAAATTCTTAGAGCAAATTAGAATCAGCGCCATCTATAAGCTGAGCTTTAAGCTATGTGAGGTGTACGTGCAGAATTGACTCGTATACTTCGAGTGAACCGCAGTTTACTACACTAGACTGTTGTTATGTTATGTTGACGAGCAATTCAGATATCAGATAACAAGCCCAACGACCACTTTCGAATTACACCGAACATAACATTGATTGTAATTGCTAGCCGCGATGAGTTTAATGCAATACGCACATTAACATAATTTATTCGCAATAAATTTAGAACTCACCGACGCATGGACCAATTACTCGCAGCCCTTTATCTACTAAAGGGTTTGTTCTCCTTAGTACTAAGTATTTTATGTTGAAAAAGTAAGAATAAAATAAATGCTTACATACTCGTACTCTTCCAATAAGTTTCCCTGTGTCGTGTGTGGCATGGAGATAAGTAACCAATTACGATTCGAAAATTGAATTTATCTGTGGTATAAATTTCTGGCCCGGTTGAACATCGGACCGGATCACTCACTTTGAAGGTTACACACGCAATGATCACTTAACTATCTACTATTATTGGTACAAGGGACATTTAATGAATTTCTTGGATCCAAGAAAACTTCTACTCATTGATTGTTGAATGAAAAAAGCAACGCCAAGTTCCAATTGGTTATATATTCATTAACTGCGTGGATATCCATACCTTTGTTTTAAGGTATTCATAATATATTCAGCTCTTTGTTTTAAGTTATTCATAATGTTTTTGAATATAATTTTGCAATTTTTGAGAGAACTCTTTAACGAGCAGGTTCACTTCATCAACTAGCTATGATAAATCTGTCAATAAGTTCAGATGGTAATGAAAAACGATTGAACATCAAGTTATCTCATTGACGGATTTGAAACACATCCATAGCTCAGTTAGCTCGCACATCTCTAGGAGAAAAGCAGCCTAAAGATTTTTTTCTCCAAGTTCCAATAATTTTAGTCGAATATTTTAATGATTACAAGATATAGTCTTAATAACAACAACACAGTATTATATTTAAAAAATCATCTCAACGCCTCCATATAGTTTTGTTTCATCTCAAAACTACTTGAAAGTGTTTAGGGCCCATAACGTAGTATTACCATTTTGAGAAACATTGGTTTGGAGGAAGAAATCTTATTAAAATTAAGCTGAGCCGTAAACTACATTCTACTAACTGCATCTTTAATTGAAGAGATCAAAATGGAAAGGTTCTTTACGTAGGCATAAGTCACATAAATCGATACACAGTAATTAAGCCGAGCACTCAGAGTAAGATAATATCAGGCCCGCGTTGTCGCTGCCTACGGACCACGGACGTACATAGTAATTGAATTGTAGGGTCTGCAATATTAATGTCTGCTGGGAAATGGTCCTTTGGTGGTTAAGGTGACCAATAGACAAGCTACTTGGTTAAACGTAATAATTTCTACAAGTAAATAAGTCAATTGATAAAAAAATTAAAAACACTATCAAAATTAAAAACACAAATTAAAAATGTCTGAGCTGGTTAGTCAGCATTGAGGAGTTCCCTAGTCTGGAGCCAACCGTATGTCAGTTATCAAGTTATGCTTATAATACATTACCGTGTAAACCAAGAAAAAAAAATGATATTTCAACTTATTTACAACAGAAGGAGTTTCATTTCAGCGCGCATGATTTGACCCACACAAACAATTAAAGCGATCTAAAAAGATGTTGTCACAGATTACTACACACTATTCTTGAAGATTTTTTAATTAATTTTTCAGATTAAATTATTCAACATAAACGTAAAATTAGAAGCAGAACTCGAAGGAGACGTTCTATTTTTTTTCTGTAGAAGATAATGAACTAATTAATACTCGTAGTAGAACTAAAGTTTCAGTTTTAAATTATTATTATAGTACCAACCGTTTATTATTTAAAATTAATATGAAAAAGAAGATGAAAAGTATTTGGTAATATAATTTAATATGAATAAATATCATTGTTGGTCCTTGTAGTAAATTCGTACTATCAATCACCCTGGGGTATCGGTAGGTAATACCTTTAGGTATTATGTCCTTTTATAATTACCCAGTTTCTAACAGACCTACGAAAAAGTTAGTAATTTATTGCATATACATTTTAGATTAAAGTTATCAGTATTTGTTTATATGTTATTGTTTATTATTTATTTTGTATTTAATGTATGACCAAAGAAACTTGACAAGTATTGAGATCATACTTTGTAAAGATATTTTTAGTTTCCTAAAATTCTTCATCAGGAAAACCAATACTCTATTTGACAGCGGTGTAAACAAACCTTAAAATTTCGGTCGATCGACATTCCATCTCGACGCCTGTCTATTTCTTCCGCACTATTTCAAATATAGACAACCATTTAACTATTTTCTGATTGATAAAAAGGAATCTCAAACGCGTGAGATATGTTTACAGAAAGACCCCATTCGATCAACTTCGGATCCGCAAAACCGAATCAAAGATGGATGAAAGGAAACAGTAAAACTTCAATCACTCCATTCTTACGTTTTAGGACCTCATCAAATCTATTTATGGAATCAATTAGGGATACCGACAGCCGCTTGATAATGAATGAAATCTGTAAGTAGATCCTGGCTGTTGCATGAAGTTTTGGGTAAGATTCCTGGCCGGATTCTTCATTCTATTGTTTGTAATATCTAATAAAATCGCAATTAGTCTTAATGGTGGGGTGTGAGACATTACGGAAGATTAATTGTGTCCAAAGGCGGACTGATAAGGAATGCTGTAGGGAATTAAGTCCATTCATTGTAATAACTAGTTTGAGGATTTCTTCTCTGTCTGCCTGTTCACATGCACAGGAAATATCGGGACAATCATTGAACAGATTTAGATCATACTTAATCCTAAAAACTTGGTTACTTTTTTGCAGCTATTGTGATAAATAAATATGATAATACGTGTCATAGAATCAGGAAAACCACCAAAGTTTATCTATTCACTTGAGGGTGAGTCCATGGATAATGGCAACACCAAAGGCATCACCCATATTACCGGTTATCGAAGAGAAAATAACGAAAGAATAAACTGTCTTTCAAGCCTCCAGCTGGAACAGTACGAGTCTTTTGTCGGCTGATTCAATCGATAAGTTAGCTAACCAGGTACAATTACTAATTATGGTCCTGATAATTATAATCCTTACAGAAACACTATCCCTAAGTGGATCGCCCTGTGTAACCTTTTACGACACCCTGATCTGTTGACGTATGTTTAGGGTCTATTAAATTGATAATAAAGGAATGGAATGACGAGGATACTAATTGTTTGTAGTAAACGTAAGATTTAAGTCGTCTGAAACAATCAACTGGTCATTTAATGTTACGCAGTAGTCTCTTGTTTCCATTTTAAATTACATAGACGATCGCTAAGTAATCATGTGAAGTAGTTAGTAATCTTTGTGCAAATATTTGCCAATTATTTGCTATTTGTTTGAACTTTGTCCGTTTATTTCCTCACTGTATTGACAATAAATGATGTAAGTAGCTAGTAGGTAACTTCGATTATGTAAGTATTGCGATTTATTTATCAATTTCAAGGAGGCGCTGTAAAGTTTATAATTATGACTGGTACAGGAAGAATTGTTTCAAAAATAAAATTGCAAGATTTTTTTTATTGATGTAGTTACCTTCTCTTTTCGTGGTCTTCTTCTTTTTAGGTGTCGTTGTAGTGTTCATGATACCACCACCGCTCCCTCCGTGGGTGTCCAAGTTCCGGTCTACTAATTTACTGCAAACATCTCTCCTCTACTCTAAGTGTGGTGAACGAAGGTTTAAACAAGAGGATTTAACAATAGTATTAATAGGCAAATTAAAAACTTATACCTGAGTTAAAGTAATTACTTAAGTTACTAATTCACAGAATGTTCTCAATTTTCACAGTTATTACTTCGTTCACATTTTTAGATATTGAATAATATAGTTGTTTAAACTAAAACATAAACTCAAGTAATTATTTTAACTTGAACACTGACACGAGTGTTAGAGTTACTTAATTACTATATCTATCTATCTACTACTAAAGGCCCACTGGACATATGCCTCTCCTAATTTGCGCCACTCAGATTAATTAATTATACAATTAAGTAATTAATTACTATAATTAACGTTAAATATTTTCTGTAAACAATAGACGTTTCGTGCACATACATAATTTATAAATGTGATAAATCTTTTTATGGGGTACTTCTCACCAATATTTCTACCAACTATCTAACATGAAAAATTTGCAATATTATCTGAAACTGCTGCATATTTCGGGACCCTTTACTTAACCCTTTAATTATTTATTCAAAACAAATGAATTTCACATATTTCATTCTTAATAAACTAAGCTAGTAAATTACAAAAATAGAAATAATTTGTACTCTAAAAAACTCAAATGTGACCTGATTCTCATATGAAAACCGGTTACATCTGGATACACGGTCTAGATCAATCTTCCACTTACTGAGAAGTGGGCACCTAATGAGACAACCTTAGCAACTGCACAGATTTAAGATTACAATTCAGATTATTTGCCCACCGTGCGGCTACAGAGGATTCATTACTTCGATAGACACTTTGTTCGAATGCAGGTAATATTGAAAAAAAGAAAGAGTTTTCCTTACGTATCCAGCCGGTATACGAGTCGTTTGGCGACTGACTCGAGTACAGAGAGACAAATAAGAATATTTACAAGGTAGTTATACGTAGGGTCGTTTTGCAGTTCTATCCTCAAACTTGGGCTTCCGTCACCTCTTATGAAATTCACGTATCGGCATTGGAAGATGAGTGGAAACGTTTGCTGGCTATGTACATGAAAAAAAACTGAAACATATTGCTCATCAAAATGACTTAAGTAAGTAGTTCATTATCATTACAACCCACAATGGTCCCGTTGCCGGTCTCGGGTGTCCTCTCACAATACGAGAATACAGGCTATAGTCCATTATGTTGGGCAAGTTCAGATTGGCAGGATTCATATACCTTTGAGTAACTTATGGAAAACTCTTAGGTATTCAGGTTTTTTCATGTCGTTTTTCTTCACACAAGCTGGTGGTAATTAAATCGTAATATGCTCATAACAAACCGGTAGCTTGTCATTGTTTATAATTGGAACTACTTCACTGCTAATAGTTGACTAATTCCTGTATTCACAAACATTACTATGAGGTTTCACAGTAAAATAGAAAAAAGGATCGATTTGTTTGTATTCCCATCTACAACGATATTTTTCGGTTTAATATGAGGCCTCACAGTATTGTTTGTGAATACATAGGCAATAAACACGAATAAAAACAGATTTATCAATAAGCCAGCTAGAACAGTAACCCTAACTACAATGACCTGATTTGCATCCAGGGTCGGTGTGTACCGGCCACTGATCTAGAACAATCTTGCAGTGACGTACGTACGCGTATAGTGAAACAATCTATCTGCCGGCATTGCTCCACAATACCAGACGGTCAATTGAATAACGATTTTAATGTCCAGAGGACGGGGGTTTAGATTAGTGTTGCGTGTGTTTACTGATTTTGTCGATAAGCTAGAAATTATTGTGACTTGTTTTGATGCGATTACGTGAGTAAGTGATATGGCATCAAAATATATTAACACCTTTTCTATTTCCGTGTGTCATTGCTAACTAAAAAGTAGTTACTTCTTGTGTCTCTTATAGTATATGGAATAAATTGATCTATGGCTATGGTAATTTAACGTATTTCTTGTAAGATATATTTCATGAAATGTTGATAACATATTTCACTTTGTTGACATAACATTCGTATATGTGATTTATGTAATGTATCATTCAGTTTAGAAATAATAAATATTTTCAATATAATATTCTGAAATCTAAAATGAATATTTATTTATCATGGCAGCATTTGTGAATGACAGCGCTACCTGAATCCCAAACCATAAATATTCGTTTTCAACAAAATGAATATATTATGGATGAAAATAAATTAAAATACTTCTAATCGTTCAGATATATAATTCATTATTAGTAAACAAAAAAGAAACAGTAATATCTTAACTGTAATGTCACATCGAAAATCGATATATCGTAAAAGCACATCACTAAACCACAAGAGTGGTACACCACAACAAATCGGCGGGTTCGTCCGCTGGTCACCTTGGTGTACTTGCCGATGCGGGAGATGAGCTATTACTAATCTATTAGATGCACTTGAGAACTGCTCTTTGATTCGTACTGATGATTAGCGTAATGTAAACCCATGTGGGAGCTCAATGACTGGTAAGAGCGACCCGCGACCGGCCTATTGTAGATGTTTTTTTTCTTTTATATCTTTTATAGTTATTAGCTTGTACTTGAATGCCTTTTAATTTAATCAATCCCTTCTTCGAGATGTCTATTGATGAAGGTGTTACTCTGTCCAAATAAAGTTTTGCCAGAATATTTCATTACTAGTAAATTTATTTCGACCATCCTTATAATACATTTCTTTTCAGGTACAAACTTAAAAATTGTATGGAAATGACATTTGGGGCAGAAAATTAATGTCATTAGTTGTAAATTGTTGGAGCGTGAGGGTGACTAGCAAAGCGGTTTATTAAGACTCCCTGTTCTTTGCAAAATTGTTATCGTAAATTTTTGAATATAATCTTATCTAACGTGTCATAATTTAATTGATACTGTACTTTTTAATCTGACGTCCTTGTACAATGTCCTTGTCCAAATTCTTGTACAAATTCTTTACGTTTTTTGTTAAACTGACAAAATGACCAAAGAATATAAAATTTCTAGAATACATTTTTTTGTCAATAAAGAAATGGTATTTTTTAACATTTATAAAAAGCATTTTATACATAGTTATTTCAAATCTTAGTTACATATGCTTAACTCAAAGGCCTCTACTCGGGGTTGATAAACTTGAGTTTTTGGAATAGCACGCACCAACCAAAACAAGTATTAAAATAAAAAAAATGTATATAGTAATTAGTTATTTCAGATAACTGTCATAAACTAACAAAACTCACATAACTCGGGCACATTTGCGTCTTAACGCGTTAACAGATGCGCTAAAAATGATACTACGGTAATGTGACCGACAGTGTAGCGCGTTAATTGAATGCTTTAATTTCGATGCATTCGACCATTGCTGTTCACATTAACGTTAGCACAGGTTTGGTAGGGACACAACAATTTTATAAAATTGAAGATTAAAAATCATTTATCATACATTCAGTGAATGTCTTTAACGTGACGTGTCTATTTACCATGCATACCAAAACTGATATGTTGCCAGGAAAGAAGACCGAAGACCGAAGAATGAAGAATGAAACCAATATATTGTAGTAAGTTGTCATTAATTAGCCAGCGGAATTGAACGGGACAAAATAAATTCTTAATTCGGCCCAATCAGAACACGGGCGGCTGTAAAGATAATTAATGCTGACGTTTTCCGAACGTCTCTCAACTGGATTGAATTAGCTGTGGCAGACTTCGGTTTTATAGTTTTTCTGTAATTATGTCGCTCCATTAGTTTTTACGTCCCGTGTCGCAACCGAAAAATAATTTTCAAACGACGAATCGTTAGCCAGCCAGGCCGGTGTTTTATATGTTCTTATATTTGGGATGGCGTGTAGTATAAAACATTAGTTATTTGTTTCGTGGACTGGAAAATGTTAGGTCGTCTGAAGGTTAAAATTTCACTGCAATAGTGTGACAAGGAAAAGATAAAACTAATTTTAATATTGCGTTGTATTTTCATTATATCATTACCATTATCATATATCTATATACGTATAAAAATGTAATTAATCTATTTCTATACAAGCGAGATAATTGCCGAAAAAAATTTAGGGATTTTTATTGACGTAATAGAGATCATTGCAATGAAATTTTTGGTCAATTTGTCTGTTTGTATGTACGTATTTTTCGGTTAATCTCAAAAACCGGTTATAACTGATTTATCTAAATGCGTCTATTACTGATGTTTTATTTCAATCGCTTCACAAATAAAAAGTTATGTCAATTGGAATAATCTCGACGAAACATACTTTTCCAATTATAATCGGTCCAAATAAATTAATATTAGTAAACCCAAAAATTTTATATTAGTAATTCTGCTAATAACTAATAAAACAATGGTTTTTAAACACTATTATCAACTTTTAAATTACATAATATTTAATTTGTAAATTCACACGAATCAACTACTCATCACGAATCATATACCCGATCCATACACTTACCTGTACACGATCATTCAGATATAAAGCGATTAAAATACAAAATCAGTGCTTTGCATACAATTCTCTGTAAGATCGATAACGAATAACATGTCAAGGGCCATCAAACCGTTCTGGGAAGACATATCGAGGCAATTGGATTCGATTAAGACGATCACAAGACAATTGAAGCATTAACTAAGGTTAAATAACTTATTCACTTTCCATACCACCGACAAATACAAATTATAATTGTTATTCTTCATTTTTCGTTACAAAATAAAATTAGAAAGGACAAATTATCACTCACAGATAAAACAATGTATGTGTCAGCTCTGAAAGCGCGGCAAAAACGTTCCTTACGTTTAAATTTCGATCCAAATATAATTCGATGTGATTTTTATATAGGGTCTTAGATGAGCCAGATAAAAAATAACTTTTAACATCGAAATTTTTTATTGTTTTTAATAAGCCATAGTAACACTTATTTTTAGTCTGCTCACTAAAAATAAAAATGACAAATTTCATGTACCACCACGTAACAGTTTGATGTTGCAATTAAAACAATAATACTTATTAAAATTTAGGAAACTGTATCAACTTTCTGACATTGGTATATTTCAATTACGCAAAAGAACAAGTATTTTAAGTTACACTGCATCCATCCCATTTCCTTTGTAACGCAAGCCGAAGGAAATTCACGCCTTTATTACCTTTCACCTACACTATAAAAGGGTAATTTATGTGTAAAGTAGTTGTAAGAATCATTAGTTATTATATCATATAATAATAACTTTATTTTTATATCTCTCATAGTATGTAAGCCTCCTAAGCGTAGCGCGTCATCTAGGGTCAATACTACGTTTATACCGAGGGTTTATTGATTATCTAAGGAAAGAAGTACGCTTTAAAATCAAGTAAATTATCCTCATGTATTGAATTTATCGAAAACAATGAGAAGAATTTTAATTTTATACATTGTGTATCTGTGAGGTATTGATAGATATATTTTCCCGCTAAATATTTGAAATAGGAATGTAAATTAAACACCAACTGGCAAGATAGGAAGGTACAAATTGGTAGTAAAAAAAAACAATATTACGAGCATTTTACTACAAGTACAATTAGGTACTTATTATATATTTTTCTTTTCTTTTATCTACTACATATTTATATATATGAAATATTAGCTTATTTTTATATTTAAACCATCACAGCTCTTTTATTTCACACGTTTACGAATGTAACAAAGAAAATTTGAAAATAAATATCTTATTATATATTTAGATTTACATTTATCATGTAAGTGATTAAATTAATATCGTTTTAAAGTCAAGCTTTTAAGTGCATTACACACGTCATCCTTGTATCCTGACCTAGGAAAATAATTATCCTGTGAAAGGAAATGAGAACACTGCTCTCATTAAAAAAATAAAGCATGTATCGGAACAATAAAAAATCCCTCGTAATTTGGACCTCAACAATACGCTATAAAGGAATTAAATAGGCTATGGGGGTCCGGTTGTAAAACTTTTCCGGTGCCCAAAATTGTAAAAATACGATTCGCCATTGTTATCGATTTAGTATTCACTCGATACATCGATACGTCGGGAAATGGAGATCGGAATTGCGATACTCAGTTAATATGGCACTCGGGTTGAATTTTAAAAGGTCAAATCCATGAATTTGAATTTGCAAGACAGAGCGGCGGATAGTGCGGTTTTTTACAAATAATTGTGGCTCATGACGTCGCTATAAATAACTTTATTGATAGCAAACAATATTTCAATATACTTAGAAGGAAGTGATAACATAAGTAGGTTTATAGAGAATTGAGTAAACGTCAGCTTACATTATTATTTTAAGATGAAGATAAATTGCTCGTTTAATAGTTTAACTGGTATAAGATTTATACGGGATAAAGATTTACTGGTTATCTTATTTGTAATTATGACAGAGAGCCGCCGCAAGTGACCCGATCCGCCAACGTACACATGCAGTGTACTAAATACATGTTATGAACGACCCATTTCCTTTTCCTCGTGCCTTCAGAAATAAATGCACGCGACAAATTCTTGGCGAATTTTCCAGAAATTCGTGCCGGTAATTTTCGTGTTTACGTGTTGCATTTGTGCACGCGATTCTTTGGAACGACTGCTTGTTAAGTTTAACTACTTTATTTTAGTATTTAGTGTAATCAAAGTCAAATATTAGATACTACTAAATCTTAAGTTACTTACATTTTTTGTTCTTTATAATTTTCTTTCTTCATGTAAATACATCAGTGTTGGCTTTGGTGCTGCTAACCTTCATTTGCGGCGGTAGCCACTTACCACCAGGTGGACGGTCAGCTCGTTTGTCGGTATTTACATTAAAAAAACAAGTATTTTTTCTCTTTAAACAAATGCAGACACAACTTAGAATCTTTGTCATAAGTTATTAAATAAATCAGCTGTAAAATTGATAGTATTAACAGAGAAACTCGATATTTCACAGCGAGCGGTAAAACCCGAAAATTAATTTAGGTTTAGGCTACTCTGTAGTTAAAAATATATAGATTTTTATCATGATTTACATTAGATTACCTATTCACATAAAAATAATAGTGGTTACCCGATTTAAAGTTTACGTAAATTCAAGCAAATACATACAAAAGGGCTTGGATTGGAACAATGCATCGGCCGGTATCGCCTGTGAAGGTCGCACCATATACCGATAGTGATTGACTGCAGCGACATCTGGTGCATACAAACGCATTCGATCTTACGCAATTTACATGTCAACAGACATACCTGGTCCAGCGGTGTATGTTGTTGGAGAAACTCGAGGATTGCCCGGCCTGCTATCACCTACATATTCACTCTCTCTTCAGCTTTGTCTCTTTGTCTTTGTCTTTGTGATTCTGACATGTCGTTTTTACAATAATTATCTCCATTTATGGCGATCAGCGGTTTGGTGGATTGCCGTCCTAACTGATATCACCAGGTGTTTCCTAATCCGACTATCTTTTAGGACTACGATTCTGAGGTATTTTGAGCTCAATTTAGTTACCATTTCTTCATAATATCATGTTTCCTTTTTGCAATATGTCATCAGCCGTTTGGTGGAGTGCCATGGTAACTGGTATCTCCAGGTGTTTCCTAATCCGACGACCTTTAGGACAGCAACCCGTAGGTATCTTCAGCTCAATTTTGTCACCATCAGTTTTCTTATAATATCATGTGGTCTTCTTGCAATATATTGTCTACATTTAGGAGTTCCCAAACCAGCCTCCCGATCTCCTGAGACGTAAACTTCTGTAGTATTTGTCTATTACAGAAATATGATAATTGAGTTGCAACAGCCTGTAACGTTAACAACATTAAATCTTTTCTACCGACTCTTTTTTCTTTGTATGTCCACTTATTACGCGAAGATTACTTAACTAATTTGGGTGAATGGTATTGTGTAGAGGATTACTTCCAATTAATCTCACATAAATATAGTGAAGATAAGGCGATAGACACTGACATAAAGTATGGGAACACCCTCCAGAAAATTTGTCCCCCTGGAACTTTTTTGAAACGAGTTTAAAGTTTATTATTTGTCATCAGAGAGTAATAATCTGTGTTGGAATAAAGTAGGTGGATAATCTGTAATTTGTTATTTTATTTAACAAATATTCAAATCCACTTCATAAATATTACTGAAGAGTGGGAAATAATTAATTAGAGACCTATAATTGTTTCTGAAGTCGGTGCCAGTGCCAGCAGTTACGTCGAATATATCTAAAACTGCCGCGTAAAAAAATG
>DWPA01002270.1:0-16109 GCA_018251375.1 Calpodes ethlius
AAAATAATTATTGATTTTTTTTTTCTACGTATAAATTAATACATAAAATTCAAAACATATTTAACTATACATAACTTTAAACTAAATTAATTGTACGCATAGCATATTATTTTAACTGTATTATGAAATTATATTATTTATTATACCCACAACATACATTTTACTAAATGTTTCTATAAATCTTACTGGTGCACAATAAAACCAATTTGTACAGTTCTTTATAAGTCATATATCGATATATTAATTCTCACATCATCATTCTGTTATCCTTGTGAACAATTCTTATTATAGCATAGATTAAAAGATGCTTAGAGGTAACTTCAGGTTTATATACAGGTTTGGATCCGTAGGAAACAAATATCCTCTTCACGTCGGTCAAAGTAGCTCAAGTACATCTACCCTATAAACATATATAAGTAATGTAACACCGGAGTTAACTACGAGGAAATACGTTACCTAGTGTCTATTTTGACGGCCCCGTAGCCTAGTTTGTAGTGACCCTCCTGCGAAGCGAGTGGTCATGGGTTCGATTCTTGACCAGGGCAGATATATATGACAGATAAATATTTGTTCTCGGGTCATAGGTGTCTGTGACGTGTTATTTATTTTATCCATGCCGCCCGCGACACAGGTAATTCCTACTGCGGGGGTTACCGTTTATTTATGTTTATTTAATATTTAATAATATCATTATTTTACAGCTGGTGTACTCTCCTGAGGCAGGCGGACCTGGCCTCATTCTACCCGTGACTGGGTGCGGTGGCTTACCATTATGCGACTACGAAACCTTCGTGAATTTAACGCAAGAATATGTATTACAGCGTAGAAATTATAATAAAGAGTGTGAAATTCCGTCTTATACAACATAAATGATAAATTTTTCTATAGTACAATTCATGTTATTTATAAAAGAACAAATTTGTTTTTTTAAAGAAAATAATAATCAATAGAGTAGCATTGTACAGTATATTATTGTAAAATGTTCAGGATTGTAAGAAAATTTGTAAAACATTCCATTAAATATTAATCATATGACTTGATAATGTAAAAATAAAAAATGGCTGTAATTTTTTAATTTATTGTTCTTATTTCAAACACGATAATATAAGAAATAAATACTATAACTAAGCCTCTAAAATGTGCTAGTAAAGTAAAACATATAATAAAGTAGAGGAGATTGTAATAGACCAACCATAGGCTTTCTATATAATGCATACTGTGGTGTCAATACGCTGATGGAGAAGCAAAAAAAAAACAATAAAGGTTTAAATTGTGACTGTTGAAAAGAGGAGAGAAGAGATTCCAGTTCGAAAAGAGAAGAGAGATTTCATTAATAATAGTAGAAGCCATTATTGCTTAGAGACGAGGGACATTGTTGTCCGAGTACAAAATGATGACTCATCACGATATGTTGTGGTGCTGCAATTTGGCACAAGCGATATTCTTTGAATCAGCCGAACTCTACGCCGAATCTATAAAACTGTTTTATTGAATTAAAATCCTAAGAAATAATAACCGGTCCACTCCTTAAAACACAAATATCCGGAATTTCTAAAATATTCGCATTGTATCTCGTATAGCCTAAATTTATGTATCTTTACAGTATATATACACGACCGTTTTTAATCATTTATGTACATATAATCTCCGGATAAGTATGTACGTAAAATAATAGCAAACACGAAATTTAAACAGTTGTTAGACTTTTGACGATAATGGATGAACAGATAATTGAAAACGCCTCATAAAGAATAAGAATTAAAGGTATATTTTTTTAATAATGATGTGTCGATGTCTTTATAATATTGGTACTTATAGTCCTACAATTACCAGATTATATGTCACTGAGATACATCAAGATTTCGCTTTCAACAGTAAGATAACGTCTAGCTAGGTTATAAATGAATTGTTAGGTTTGCTCGCAATCTTTATGTATTCGCATCGTATCTATGTAACAATAAATCTTGCGGCTTTGCAATGCCTTTATTTCATCCAGTTTCAGTGACATCTAGTCGAGTTTATTACTGTCATTAGTTTATTACTGTTCAACGTGATGGTCCGTCTAACGAGCGTAATATGCGTTAAGTGAGTATAACCACGTTTATTTAACATTTCATTCTGTATTACTATCATAGGGTTTCGACACTTTAGCCTGAAGTAGTTACCATATAAAAACAAAAGGACTTTATTTTTAGTTACTTCAAGGCACTAAGTTTACTTCAGGAAGATTGTGTACGTTCTCAAACGTTACAGAAGTAGTTTCAGCAACAAAATTGTCATAAAAAAAATAAACACCGTGTTTAAGTGTTTAGACCCCACATATAAAATACCAAACACATTTGTAGTAACCTGTATGTAGTTATCTAACTGCACGGATGCATGATTTTCGATGAATCGAGTTAAAGTACATTTGCTCCATACATTTCATTGTTACATGCGTTATTATATATTAACAATAGTACATGATTCCCCCGTTGACGTGATAAAATCTGAACACCCATTGAAATTGACGTCGAGAAGGGCGTCACCGGGAGCCGGTACAGCCATACAAATAGCGGCGGCGGGCTGCCTGAGCGCATGTGTAAATAGATGCCGTAGCACAATCGATTGGACAAAGTCAATCATCTGAGCGGGCAGGTCGCTGCGACCGTGAATCTGGCGAGCGTCCCGTGTGCCACTCAGTGGGATATCGCTTCGCGCGTCGTGCACTTCCTGTCTCGCGCGGTCTGTTCGCAAATCCGATGCCAATTTGAACGTCGCCCCACACGCTCGGTGCTTGTGCGTAAATGAAGTTTACATAGAAGTGGTCGTTATGTACCACGGCAAGTGACTAAAACGCGTTTCGAGATCGAACAATGTAGAGCTGCCGACCAGGCGGAGAATAATGTGAGTGTCGAGCGATGTTGCGTACCGCTAAACTGATTATTTTGTCAACGATCAGGTGACGTTTAACTTTAAAGTCGCGTGTTCATTTGTGAGACACTTTATGAGGACTACTTTAATAATCAATCACACTGAATAGTATGGTTCGATCTGGTGTCAAATACTTTAACCTTTTAAATTTAGATAATTATTGGTCCTCACTAGAAACATTCGATTCGATCCCATCGTACTGAATAGACGAGTTGTTTCAACACTAGGGAAATCGTTTAGAGAAGTTTCTGTTTAATTTAAATACCGCTATGTCTCAATTGACGATTTAATATAATCACTAACGAATAACTTTAGAATTAGTCCCAGCTAAGAATATATCATACAATTAATCAGTTGTATCCCATTATTGATAGCAACAAACCCATGAATTGTACATGTTACATGTTTACCTTGTGAAGAGGAAAAGTTTTCAAAGACTGTTTAAATTTTAAACTTCAAAAATCTAGTTGCTTAACAAACTGAGGAATTAGACGAGTATAATTTGAGCAGGAAAGAGGGCGGTCGCGAGGAGGAGCCGACCAACGCGGCGGAAGTGGCAGCCGTCGAGCCGAGCATGCGCACCGAACACACCTGCTGTTGCCTCGGCGTGTTGGTGGGCGTCTCACTCATCGCCGGTGAGTATTGCGTATGCGCAATGCAATGTCCGATGCAAGTATGCAAGGGTCTCTATCGCAACTGTGGTAATAAAAGTTCACACTTGCATTGGTGGCTATTACTGTAGTGTGTGGTAGACCGGTTTAATAGTCATCGGTTAACAGCACGCTTCACTAAAACAACTCTGAAGAGATAAGCTTAGGTCGATTCCTTCGAAGTTCAAATATTCTTCGATTTCTTGTAAATTGAAATTGTTTAAAAACGGAACAATATTTGAATTTCGTGAGCTACATTAAAAAAACAAGCTAAAATACCTCCGTTCCTTTAAAAAGATATGTAGGGCAGGAAAGCTTTATATAAGCATTTTATAAGAGTACTCGAAACTAGCGAAGCATATGTAGTTCAAGTAGGACCCTCAAGTAGGATTAATGTTCTACACGATCTTTCTAAAATATTAATGACACGTTCCTTTACTGATATGATAATTATGAATGAAACCTGGAGTAGAATTTTCCAGTTACTTCATATATTTCTGAGCAATTGCAAAAATAATTATGTTTATGTTATTATTAAATTGATGTTCCAATACAATCTGTATGCACCTAGTATTATGTATTATTATATTGTTATGTTATTGATTAGCCCTCGTAGCTGTGATCCTGACGAAGGACACCACTGTCGAGGTCACCATTCTACGGCAAGTACATGTGGTAAGCATAATTTTACCATTTTACCTTTTATATCATATATATAGTTATAACGAAATTTAATCAAACTATATAATATCAATACTGTTATTTATAACTGTTTAATTTGTAACATAGGTAGTATTACTTCTAATAGACTACAAGCTGTGCGCGCGACTTATTCCGCGTATTTAACATAAAGTGTTTTACCTTATTTTGTTTTAGTGGCCTAAGTTAAACCTTATTATATCAGCTATCTGCCAATAAAAGTCCCGTCAAAATCGGTCTAGCCAGAACGGACACTCCAATTTTATTTATATGTATATATTACTATTCCATATGTAAATCTATTATGTAGTTTACACGACGTATCATATAGCATATCATGTAACTAGTACCGTTCCTCTTTGTTGTTTAAAGTGAGTTGCATCCAATTTTCCAATTGTCTCTACTATTATCGTATTATAACCTGCAGTGGATCAGTGTGAAACTAATCCAATGGAGCAATGGAGAATAGTCTACGCCTTCCTGTAGTTGAGAATAGATTCGAATAAAGTTAAGGTATTGCAGAAAAATATAATACCAGTTCGCCAAATAGGCTACACTTATAAAGTATAGTATAAAACAAAATATGCGTGTGCTATATATTGGCATTAAATTAACCAAGCACGATTACGTGGACGGGATATCAAACTAGAGACCCTTTCCTGTGCACGTTAGATCAGTACAAAATATAGATTACGTTTTAGTCCTTTACTTTCCACGTGGTAAAGTTAATTTTAAAATAAGTACATATTCTACATTGACTTGTTTATACACCAAATTATACACTTATTCTTGTTTCAAAACAAATAGGGCTCGATATCGAATCAATATGGTCGGATGTCAAATATGAGACAAAATGTATAAATCGGTTCTGATGTTGAGTTGATCATGTTCTGATCAATTTAAGTGTCGCTTACGTCACATCCAGAATCATAAGATACCCAATGTTGGTCAAAAGGTATATTGTTCTGATTTTGTGAACGATTTTTTTTTAAATAAACTTAAGTCACATTAAAAAAAAATCGTATGGCCGGATGTCCAATATTGACCAAAATATACTCGTATATCTGATGTCAAGATTGATTCCCAAAATTTTCCGTACGTAGCTCATGTCACACGGTGAACGCACTCCCAGCGAACGTGAACTGGAGATGCTCGGGGCTCCGCCGCCGGACCACGTCTTCGCTCCTTATGGCGCGGGAGCATTAACTAACGTGAGTACCGATCAGACGCATGCAATAACCCCCCTTGCAAACTATTTATATCCCTGCATTCAACTCTATTCACTAAAGGAAACCTTTACCGATGTACTTTTAAGTCTTGATAATTTCCTTCTGTTTGTTTTCCACATGTTGAGAGCAGAACATTTAGGATTTATAGGAAAACGAGTTAACTCGGAAGACGAAAGACGTAGTTTAGAAGATATTTAAATATGAGTCATTTCAGTTTTAAATATTATATATTTTAAAGCTTATTCGGTTCAAATCTTATCTATCTGTGAACCATAGGTTTAACTATACAATATTTTGTGAATATGAATACAATATATTCAGAAGTGACACAGTCGTCAGTAGTTTGACCACTGTTATAATTCAACCAGAGATATAATTAACTAGCGGGATCAAATCGGATCCAAAGATTATTTTCATGTCTAAACAGAATTTAAACAAACCTTGTGGAAAACCAGAAGAATAATTTGATCGAATACTACAAAGCATTCAGTGATTCGATTTTGCATGTGAATCGCGAGAAACGTTCCGCTAACAAAAGAGCCTTTTAGCGTAGTTCCTCGATTCATTACACCATAACCGTAGCGAAACGCTTATCCGCTTTGCAAAATTTAATGCTACAATGGGAACATATCGTCTTTATCACGAAACTGGTTAAGCAAATAAGTTAACATTTTGTGAATTAATTTAATTCACAAATACGTAAGGTCGTAGGAACGTAGGTACCTACGCTTATAGGGACGTGGAAACGTAGGGATGTACCTATAGTCCGCTTAAGACACGTTATTTTTATGTTTACGATGCGGTTAAGGATGAGATATTAAAAGCGATTGCGAAAATTTTGATCTATTGTACCCTCTGTTTGAAGTTAGATTGCCTTACAGATCAACCACATCTGTTGTCCTACTCCTCGGCAATGATTATTATTAATGGGGAAACATTTGCAAGTGTCACTGGTTCACAACTCCTTTCTTACGAAAACGGAATTTGGCAGGAATGATCTTAGTTTACAGGAACCAATCAATGGAAGAAACATAAGAATAGGCACAACAATTAAATGTACGTTTCATTATAACATAATGATTACTTTATCAGCGTCAGTTTTCATAAAATTGCAAGATGAACGATTTCCCGTATCCGTATCGAGGCGACCGCGACTGTCTGTGGGGTAACGCAAGACAAACAGTTGCGTACTTCCCGGTTCGCGAGCGAGTTAGCGCGAGGGAGCCACGCTCGAAGGTCGCAGGTCTAAACAGGAACGAGGTGTCAGCCCTGATTGCCGCCGGCCACTAATAATGATATATTGCGTTGCATCGCGTCATTGGACACTGATAGAAAAGCATTCCGTCAAGGAACGTGCGTTTTGTAACGTGTCGTTATCAATTCTGCTATATTAATGGTTACTGTAGGTTTATATTTTTATGTTTCAGGAGGGAAAGATGCTGACATTCGAAATGGGCGCATTACTTAGGAAACGATATAACGACTTTTTGGGACCTTTTTATGAAGAAGGTAAACATATCTTTCTAATATAAGGTTTAAAAAGATAATCTATTATGATTCTAAACGTTTTCGATTTAAAGCCGAATACTTATGCTAAGTGTAGGTATTGATATTTGAGTCATAACAACATTTTAAAAATTACTCCAATTCTTCAACATGAATTAAATGTAAATAAAAATTTATGAAAACTCAAACATTGATTTGTAGATGAGTATTTACATTTCCGACTGACGCCGAATCCATCCATCTAACCTTTCTTCTCTTTCTTATCTAACCTTCTAGCATTTTAGAGCAGTTTCCAACATTAACCGACCCAAGTCGCATTGCTAACATTTGTAACACCAAATGAATCCTGACATCGCAGTTAAGCTTTTACGATTTACATTTACCACATGCAATTTTTAGAACATCATTATGTTCACACATATTAACATTGTTACCAACAGAAAAGAGCATCGTTATAGCATCAGACACCGACCTGAGCAAGATGTCTGCATTGCTAATAGCGGCTGGCTTGTGGCCTCCGACACCCGAACAGACATGGAACGAGACCCTCAACTGGCAGCCCGTGGGTTACACGTACCACCCACGGGAAGAAGACTATGTGAGTAATCGACATTATTCATCATGCAACGAAAAATATATGTGTAGAAGAGTGCAAAAAGTAAATCTCGTATTAATAGTACAAAAGTCAAAGTTTATGAAGTTTGGTTGACTTCATTTCTATTATGGGCTAACCATAGTTTTGCAAATCGATGTTTTGATCGATTCGCACTCGATATTTTATACCCATTGCGATATATTTAGATAAATGGCCATGTTTGACGGAAGATGTGACGTTGGAGGATTGGCGATCTTTATTTCTCAAACTTTCGAAAACATGGATGACAATTAATTTTAACTCTCTAAAGCCGTAGAGTAGTTCAATAGTAGGTTCACCAGAGTTTCAGCGTGACTAAGATGAAACTTATCATAACAACAGACTACATCCTGGTTGGACAGATGACAATTATCCCGATTGTACTTTAACCTGGAATAATTTGAACGCTCATAACGTTTCTGATTAAAAAAGAAATCAGCCATTGAACGGATTCGATTGAAACTTGGCATTCTGAGAGACCTTGGACAGGATTATATACGTATCATCATTTGAGATATAAATTCCCTGGGGATAAATGGGATATTACATATTTCTACGTTTTTTTTTGCGTATTAATACTTATGGTAATGTTAATTAAATTCACCATTATGAAAGTATTATAAAAGTAATATTTCATTTTAATAGTTCACCGTAACATTTTTATCGTTTCTTTTAATACAGCTGTTATACGAAGAGAACTGTCCGCGTTACAATCAAGAAAAACAAAGGATTTTGAAGGCATTTACCGAAGAAGGACTACTACAACCGTACAGAGATCTGTTCCACAAAATAGCACACATGACTAATACCAACTTCAGTACACCGCAGGAGGCATTCTATCTCAACAATTTATTTATAATCCAGGTAATATTTAAAATATATAGTGATGAAAATTATAGTAGCAAGAAGGAAGATAAAACAGCACATTTTTTAACAGGACGATATTAAAGTGGCGAATCCAAAATGGGCAAAACACTTTAAAAGAAAGCTTATGGACGTCGCGAGGTTGGAGTATACGATGATGTTTCACAATAATCTTCTGCGCAAACTGAGCGGAGGTTTGTATATTCCCATCATTTGATAATATTCTTTGTTTTATGTTTTGAACCATATTTTGTAATGGGATAAATTGAGTTGATGAAATAAGATGTTTTTTGTTAGTCGCCATACGAACCAATGAAACATTTAATGGAATATTCAAATTTAATCATTAATGTATCTTGATAACACTGAAGCACTCCGTTTTTTTGCATTTGCTACGTTTTTTTACTTTGAGCTTGAGTCGAAAATTAAGTCTATTGACAAACTTAATTTCAAATTTGATTAAAATACATACATAAATAGTATTTATATTTCCGACTGACGCCGATTCCATCCATCTCATCTTTCTTATAATATATTAGAGCAATTTCCAGCATTAATCAACCCAAGTCGCATTACTAACATTTGTGACACCAAATTAATCCTGACATCGCAGTTACGCTTTTACCATTTAGATAATCTCGTGAAGTTTATACTTTCCAAATAATAATTTCAGCCTAAATTCTCTGTAACTTAGTCAACCTTTTTTTTTAACGTTGGCAGGCGCACTACTCCAGCAGATCATCAAAGAAGCAATTTCCAACACGTTATCAATATCAAAGCCGGACGTGTCCAGTCCATCAGTGATAGTACGTATCGGCACGCCCGTGTCGGTGGCCGCGCTACTCGCTGCGTGCGTGGCGCCGCCGCCGCGCCTGCCCGACCCCGGCGCCGCACTACTCTTCGAGCTCCACGAAAAACAACCCTTACCGCAAGGAAAGAAGGAGCAAAGTGCTTTGTCGCATGGACAGCGATTCGGATTCAAGGTATAATTACGTTAGACTTATATTTAATAAAAATCGAATTATGAGGAGTTTAGAAAGAGTTACCTCAAAGTTACCTAGATTACCGAAATATATAAGTTTCACTTGTATATCAGTTCAATTTAATCATTAAATACATTGTCATCTGAACTGAGCAAGATGGAAAAATTCAACTCCATAGTATTAGTAGAAGTGGCCCTAATTCAGCTTGCAAGATTTATTTCAAACGTACAATATTACACGTAGAAAAGCTTGCAAAAAGTAATTCATGATTAATATATTTCTTAATTCGTTAAATTATGTAATTTATTATTAAAAAGTATAACGATTTATGACCAGATTTACTACTGGGACGACGACTCAGCGGAACCCCGTCTCATGGAAGTGCCCGGATGCAACGCGTTTTGTCCCCTCGACACTTTCAAGGAGATAACCAAATACATTGTGTCGTACAATTACGAGAAAGACTGTGTTCTAGTTCCTACGACTTAAAAGTGAAAAATGTAATTTAGATTACAGTTCCAGTGTACAACTTAATTTGGTTTTATTATTTGATTCATTTTTAGTAGGTTTCATTGGACATTTCTATTTTGAAAACCTGAGCAATTTCAAGAATGTTAATTAGAATAACTTCTTATACGATTTAAAATTGGATATTATCGGATGTAAACCCATTAATATGAAGTTTTACACGCCTAATACATTATACGATAAACTCTTACAAGCAGTTCAATTGTACTTTCTTATTCTTTAATGTTGTGGAAATTAGAATTAGACGAAGGAATAATACATATAATACAAGTGTGATATATTGTTTTTTATTCGTGCACGCTTAAGTTATCTAGAAATACTGAATGAATATGTTATCTGTTTTCTGTGGTATTTATGCAAAATATTATAAAATAAACAAGCGTAACAACTGTATGCGTTTATCTTACCTTCATCAATCTTGAGGCCCGTCTCGTCTTTGGGTATGTTGAGAGAAATATCTCCGAAGGCTTCGGCGCCCCAGTTCTGCGTCCCGCGCTGCTTTAGGTACTCGGCTATGAGCGCCGCGATGTGCAGTTGACAACACATAGCCTGTCATAGGGAAAATAAACATATAAAGTGAAAGATTACTTGATTTTTCTAACCTCGTATAATGACGTAATACTGTTTGTAAACTTTTTCTTCGCACTCCGCCTATCTTTCATACATCTTTGGCGGAATGCCAGCCTCAAACACGCACATGAGTATATGTGCCCAGTACATCGTATTCGTAGACAATAAGGTAAGTCCGATAAAGATGTAATAAACAACGAGATTCGACAAGAAACATTTGCCCTAATTGAGAAGTGAACTGACGTCACTTCTCTCGGCAGATAAATCATATACCAATAGGTTAGCAAGAGGTTTACTATTTCCATGCATCATTATTCACATTCCTTTAACATAAGTAACCTACGAAAATGTTGTCGATCCAACAGATATTTGCTCAAACCGCCCATGGTCACAAGCAACATCAAATGCAAACGAAATAACAGAGGCAGACTTTGTGGTCATGTTACAATTATATTAAAATAATTTAATTAATTAGAACATATGATGTATAATAACAAATGATTAAAGAAATATATTATATATATATATTTTTCTTTTTCACAACTATGCCCACTAGATGACATTTTAATCAATTAACCATGTATTTACAGGCTTGTAATATAGGCCGGAAACCCCTTTTAGCTGAGCTCTAGTTGGTCTATACGTAAACTTACTTCATCGTGGTCAGCCTGCCGCGCGTTGTGCTCGGCCAGGGTGGCCAGCCACGCGTGTCGCAGCCGCGGCGTGGCGCGACAAGACGCGGCTAGTGCGTGCTGCAGTTCCGCTAAGTGAACACTGCCTGCACCTGGCATATAAGAAAAAAAAATATTGATGACGGATTCGACAAAATATAATATATATCTGGTAATTACCCTTAAAATAGTTGACGAATAAATTAATAGGTTAGGTTAGGGTTTGCTTTGTTATTTACGTGGAAAAATATATCCGAGTAGCGTGGTTACGTCGACATCTGTATGTTACATAGAATTAGCGTACAAGTTGATCATTATAGATCAACTGCTCTTCAATTAAAAATATTTTGATCATTCTGAATTAATTTTTACCATACTATACATATCCAGTCCAAGTTACTTTTGACGAATTAAAGAGATTAGACAGTGTCAGATATAAAATAATTTTGAAGAGTTGTGAACGCATAAAACATCAACTGATATAAAAATAGCTACATAGAAAGTATATAAATTCTACTGTGTCCAGAAAAAATATAAATGACCACAAACCAGCGCCAGCTGACCCGCCTACACCGGCCAAGCGCACTCGCGCCCCCACCACAGTGCGCACACGACGCATTAATTCTGCCACCTCACTCGACAATCCTGGGAATAAACAGTAAAAAGTTTGATTACTAAGTAATCATTTAAATAATGTACCTATAACATTACATATAAAATCGGGTACTAATATACATTGAATTATTACATGGTTATGAATTGGAGGTGAGAAATATTAGAAAACTGGTGAGAAATATTCGAAAACTAGCTTATTTATGTTTCTATTTAGTATACAACGCAAAGAAATAATTATAGATCCTCAAAATAACTTTTCTGTCCCAATTTCTAAAATAAACTCAAGTATCAAAACTTTCTAAATATCATTTACATTGATATATGTATAAATAGTTTAAGAGAAAACTTATTAACCCCTTATGTCTTTCTTATCAATCGATGTTCTTTAATACTAATGAATAATAATAACAATACAAGGGTACTCGTTATTTCATCAATCAATAAATTTAATAAAATAGTATGATTTATGATTTTTCTATAAGAAATAAGGAATATTATAGTAGAAGATTGTAAATGCAATAATATAATATAAAGTGGTACAATGGTTCAGATGTACAAATACATTTAAATTGCATACCTGTTCCTTTCATAGCTTTGTCTCCCGTTGCAAAGCAGTTGATGACAGACAGAGATTCTTGGAATCGTTTACAATTAAGCGCATTTGAAGTATCCAGTAATCTTGAAACTGCAATTATGACCTAACGGAGAATACACAGATGACTTCAAATTGTTTTGTTCGTACATCAATTTGTTAAGAAATTGGACTTATGTAACTAATTTAATAACTTAGTAAAACAAGATTGGGTTGTCTGGAAGAAATCACGTAAGCGATAAGATATTGTGTGTTACGTAGATAAGGACGCCTATTGCATATTGTATATATATATTTTATATACAATGTGTTTGAGGGAAGGCTAGCGATAATTTAAGGCGATGTTCTTCACGATATTTTATCGATAAAAAATCCACAGTTGGAGGTTTAAGGAACCCACCGCAGATGGGAGGTCAAATTAATTATTGTTTTTCAAAATAAATCGGTTAATCGATAAAATATCGCGAAGAGCATCGCCTTAAATTATCGCTAGCCTTCCCCAAACACACTGTATATCTATGATTTTGTGTATTCAACAGTTTCTTTTTAATTTAAAAAGCAAAGATTCCGTTCGGAATTCAAAATTAGAATATCACTTGTATTTTTTTCGGTAACTTCCTTCTAATAGTTTCAAAGCTAAAGATGTAGGAAATAATCTTACCTGAAGGTGTACCCTGGTAAGGTTTCCACCAGTGCCATGCTGGAAGTTCGCTCGCATCAGTAGATACAGAGCTGCAGCAGCCTCCCGCCGCAGCCAGGCCGCGCGAGCTTCACACAACTTTACCACACAGCTCACAATCCCCGCGCAGAGAGTGCTGCCACCTATTGAAAATTATTAACAATTAAGAAGTCTAAAACGATTATTGTATTGACACAACTATGTAACACGTAAGGTTTTACTTTCTTTTTCAAGAATTATGAGAGAGAAGAAGAAATTATGAGATGCAGCGATGTATTAAAACTTATTCGCTAGTACCACGTGCCGCATCTGTAGTTTTTAACGATTTAACAAATGAATAAAGTTTCAAAAAGAGGCAATTATATCTGACAACTATTTTTTAATTATTTTTCATGGCAGGGTTTAAAACAGGTAAATTCCTTTCAATATTATTGTACATATCATAACACTAGACAAAACAGCTATGTAAGTAATGAGTTAACATAAAAATTATACATAAAATACGAAATACCTTCAAACAATGTTTCTGAAAACTGATTTATGTACGCTCTGAGTGCCGCAAACAGATGCTTGTAAAGAGTTTCGCTCTGTGGGTACTGTAGCAGCTTGAGGTAGGGCTTGGCGGCGATTCCTTCAGCCGCGCCAAGGTTCTTCATGAACAGACAGGCGCGGTCTATGATGATCAGACCGACTTCCGTCGCCAAGCAACCCGCAGACAACACTGCGTGCTCCGACATTGATTCCAGTTCTATAAAAATATTATAATTAAAGCTTTCATATATATGATTTATGTAGACTTATGTACAGAGTAAAAAAAAATATGCTGAATTTCACATGACGTGCGATAATTTGTTTTTAATACTTAGGAGAATAAATATAAAATACAGATGAAGAGACGTAGCAGATATAATAGCATTTTTAACCACTAAAGACTAAAAACTATTTGAATAAAAAATTTCGATATTTTTAGGAAACATTACAATCACAGTTATTGCACGAACAATTAACCAGCTGTATGATGAAGTAAAAAACGCCCGAAAAATACATTCCGTCTACCTAATCGTATAGGTGCTCAAATTAGAATAAAATTTTATAAAAAAGAATGTATCTTCTTCAAACAGAAGATACAAAAACTATTCTTATTTTGTAAGTTACATTTACATTTTTTTCTAAAGGGTTATGAAATTGAGAGTGTCGTCTACCATAGGGGAAATACTATTTTAAGTTCGAGTGACGTATTTTAAATTGCTCGCTACGCTCTAAGTTGAAAAATACTCGTGCCATAGAAATAGTTGATTGCTTTCGTAATAAACGATCTACTATTCTACGACCAAAAAAGATCAATATAACAAGAGACATATTCAGTATTAGTTACCTGTCGTGACAGTAGCCGGGACTAGATTTTCTCTATTAACTGTATTATTTTTCTCTACTATTATCGGTGGTTCTTTCGAGAAGTCTGGCGGACTCATTCTGGCCGGCAAGGTCCTAGCTTTCACAGGCTTTGGTTTGCCGTTACAATCCGGCGAAGGGACTCTCAGTTCACTCAGAATTTTCTTTCTGCCGATGTACTGAAATTGTTCAGCGCAGATCCTAAAAAAAAAGTTGCTCAAATCTTTAAATGTACTTAAAAAATATATACAAATCACTTTAATGATTTTCACGTAATTTGTGTAAAACAGAACGACAAGTATTCTTTTATTCACACATTTACACATCTATTGAAGTCCAGAGTGAAAACGAATTTGCCAGTAAGTGCCCTTCTCTGTCTTTACTATAGTTCTCAATATTACTCCAGACTCCGTTGTCAGTTAATTACCAACAGAATTATATTCAGGCAATAACGTGACTTTTATAAAACTAGATCTTAACTCTGCACTCATAATTCCTAATGGTAACTTCATATTCACAATGTTTAATATGTTTTATTTTATTGGATAAATATGTGTTGCCGGCACCATAGCTTTCTTGGTAGTGAACTTGCCTGCGAAGCGAAGGGTTTTGGAATCGATTCCCGGCCGGGGTAGATATTTTTGTGACAGATAAATATTTGTTCTCGGGTCATGGGTGTTAGCGACGTGTTATTTCTGTTGTCCATCAACCCGCGACACAGGGAATCCTACTGCGGGGGTATGAGTGTGTTAGCGTTTATTTATTATTTATATATAAAATTCTGCCTTTTGTACTTCTTCTCCATCTAAACTTTAAGTATACCAAATACAGAATCGTCTGACGGATTTGTTTTTAAAAGAGGGTACAAAGATATCCCTGTATGTATTACTACAAAAGATAAATAAGAGAAACTGACTCGAGTACGTTGAAGAACGCCTGCTGGTGCGCGGGCGCGTGCGTCCGCCACCACTCGACGAGCCGCTCCTCCTCCATGTATTTCAGGACGAACAGGAAGCACAGCAGCACGTCACGCACCTCTTCCGCTGACAGCACACCAAACCTGCACCGAATGATTGCTATCACTATTCTGATGAACGCAATATCGTAGCACATAGGTATCGTCTTACTACTGATCTTTTCCAATATTCTATCTATCCGTTATCCTCAAGTCCGCCGTCTAGCAGCTTTGAAAAAATCGGTGTTTGTTATAAATTTTATTATTATTTAATCAAGCTATTTGGGATAATGGATGAATAAACTATTGAAAACGTCTATAAGACAATCGGAAATCGACTATAAGAATGTTAGGAAGGCGATATATAATTTATGTTGCAATAAAATACGTGTATCAATTAGTACTTGTATTTTTGTTTCACTTTACAGAGATGTTTTAAACTATTATTTCAAAGTAATAATAGTTAGCTTCCACCTACTTATGGCCCACTATACATACAGAACACACCCTAGAGCATACTCTATCAAGCTGCTCCAATGCGAATTGGTGGAGTATAATATATTGATCAATTCACTTAACTTTGTGATACCCTTCGAATACATTTAATTAGAAAATGAAAGGAATAACGT
>DWPA01002271.1:0-16106 GCA_018251375.1 Calpodes ethlius
TTTAATTAAATTTATGTTTTATTTGATACCATAGTGATTGGTCTTTGTTAAGAATGTTTTGTTTAATTTCTCTTTAACAAAAACGGGAAAACTCGTTCTCGGTGATAATAGGTGTTTATTATTATTCCTTATCAACCCATAAAAGTTTAATAGTTTTAAACTTGAATACAATATGTTTTTAAATTAAATTTAACTCATTGTTAGAAATCGATGTGATTTTTTAATTATTCAGTATGTATTGGACCGATGGATTCGGCATACTTGCGAACAGAATTTAATGTACACTTAAGTATATAATTATTTATTTATTATTAAGTTTATTTTTTTATGAAAGCTGCACCTTATCTTAAATTTATTTTAAAAGGTAGCATTTGATCCGTCAGAGGTTTCGAAAGAAAATATTAAATTCCTTGGCTTGCTGCAGTATTTTGTGCTTACACGAGCATTACTGTGTGTTTGGAACGTACATGTTTATGACGTACCGAGGTGGTCAAAGGAAGGAGGGGGTAAGGAGATTCGGTTTATTTATTTTTAAAATTTCAGGGGCGCCAGTTGAAAAAATCTATAACGTAGTGTTACCCTTTGTTCTATACCGTGAAAGTTTTTCTTAACCTAACCTAACCTTAAACTTAAGAAATCATTATTGAAGGTACTTACCGCGTTGTAATAATAGATCCCAATAATAATGGATTCCTCGACAACGATCTTTAGAATTATTGACTGTGCCCTGTGCCTTTTTTTCAGCTAATGTCAAATATGTTTTTTTTGTTTCAACCGGTTCATAAACATAAAAGGTGTATCAATTCTAAGAATCACGTTTATAGGTACATTTTTTTAGAGGTTGGGCTGCCTAGATTTATGCTTCCAAAAATGAAGCAGTTGCCACTTATAAAATCACGTGATAATTTTGTAGGTACATGCAGGCTTGCTTCGAATTCAATTTGATGATGACGATTCGGTCATCGTGTGGATTACTTTTCATTATCCTAATTATTGGCTACCATGTCATAATAATAAGGAAATAACTTCTTTAAAATGCGCCATAAGTACTGAAATATACGCAGTATCGCTGTTCAAATTACTGATCTCATGCGGTTTGTTTGGGCCAGTGTGATATTGAATTGTGTAAGGAGGAAATGAATACTATCAAAAGTATTACATAAAAATATTTTTCCATGTTTTTAATGAAAGTTACAAACAAGTTAGAGATATAGTTTTAATTTACGAGCGCAAAATTATTTGTTTCTAAATAGTGTTAAAACTATATTTTGTTATTTTTAAGTGACAAAAATTAATGGAATGTAAATAATTAAAAAAGCGTTACTAAACGTGAACAAAGCGACATTAGTTCCGAATGTTATATTCGTTTTTTGTTTTTATCAAAGCATCAGTGTATTAGTTTGCATAAATGAATGTTTTATTTGTGGCTAATAAATGTAATGGAAATGATAATGCGATTTTGTCTTTTTCAATTTCCCATTCATATCGAAATCATTAATTACAAAAAGATTGATAAATAAGTATATTTCTAAGTCAATTACTTATATATAAAACTTTAAGAGACGGGTGATTTACGCTGCCTTATATACTAACAAAGTACAGTCTATACTTAATTAATTTTGTAAATGGAATATTATAATGGATTCATATTGACATTAGATGAACAATTATTAAAACTATCGTACATCGCGCCTTACATGGATATTAAACACAATTCAAAGGAATACACTTTTTAAAATGAGGATCTTTAACGAAAATATAAAAATTATGTTGAGCACTGTGCTTTTAATTGTACATCAAGCGTAGCCCTGTTATGTTATTTAATTGAGATTCAAAACCCAAAATATCAGTCTACAAAGCCACCCACTAATATAATGCCAAATGTATACAAACATGTCTTCGAATGATCGTTCATACGATAGAAATACTCCACTATCTCCAGTAGTTCGCCTAGACACTTTAAATGACAATAATAATATTAATTTCACAATTTAACTATCCATTCAGTTTCAACTTTTTTGAAATGGGCAATTTATATATAAACATTATTCTTAAAAGTTTGTGTGCAGTTAACAATAAAACTTCCTAAAGAGTCAATACAAATGCAAAAGTTAAATATAAAAAGGAGAATTCAAAAGTCTATAAAATTTATCAATAATTTATGCTAAATAGAGTTCATTATCTTAATTTGTTGACAACACAAGCACTGTAAACCATTTAAATGTTATAAATATTCCAAATACAAATATCACAACATTTTCTTAGCTTACATTATAATATAACTTACATTTCTTTACACATACATCTTATCGTAGAGATCGATAGTTAAGTATTTGAATGCTTACACAAATATATTACAGTAACATCAGTGCCAGATCTACTTGTCCTCAAAAATAATAGTGTAAAAATTAAAAAAGTTCCAACATGGGGTAGGTTTAGTTACATTTAGCATATAAAGAATAAAATGATAAAAAATGGCATCCAGAATAAAATATGGCCACTGGGAGAGTAAGAAAATGCTTAGGTTTACATAAATTACATATTTACTTAGCGAGATAATTCAATTATAAACTATTGAGTCGAGTATTAAAATATATAAATTAACAAATTCATATGTAGTACATTATATAGGTACTATAATAATATGTGCTTATAATAATTCACTGAAAAAAATATTTAAACCTAACTAGTGTCATGGAACTGATCCTTTACAGTCTTTTTATAATACATCTGTTTTAAATCTTGAGTACTTTAGAATAAATTAAAGCTTTTTTTTACAAAATATATGCTGTAAAAATAAATTACGTAAATGCAATTAAGTTGTAACTCACATTATCATATAGTCAGCATATGGATGTAGGGTCACCTTCCATAGTGCACGCTACATTATCTAATTTATGAGCTAGGTGCATTTTATTTTCTAAACCTAAAATAATTTGTTCTCTGTATTTACTGACATAGATGTACAACTCTTTCAAAGCGGATAAGGTATCGAATTCATTCAACTGTTCCACTGAAAGTTGTTGCATCGAAGTACTTAGCTCTTGGTCGGTTACTTGAGGTAATTGAGACACAGCTTGATAAAATTGAATAACCATTTCTCTGTAAGTAGGCAAATCTTTTGCAAATAGTAACTTATTAGAAGGAGAATCTTTGCATAGACGATGCTCAGTCAATGAACATGCATCCATAAAGGTTTGCGCGATCACAGACAACGACGAATCAACAGTTGCTGTTTTGTTAATATCGAATATGAAATCTGGATTTTTTATCAGGTTAACCCAAAATCGCAGCGGTAAACTATTTGATTTCCATGCATGCACAACTTCAGGGTTCATAATTCCATGGGCTCGGGCGGCGTCATCGAACAGGTCAAATAACCATTTTACAGCAGGTGGAAGAACTTCATTGACAGTTAGAATTGTACCAAAGAAATCGTCAACAAACTTATGTACCGTACCTTTAGTAGATAGAAGTCTGGTAAGGAATATTTCTGGAATTGCTTTATGACTATGCTCTGTATTTTTGTTAACTATATGCTGGTACTCAATTGGTTTCACGAGGTGGTAGTAATGAACATTTTGATCCGTTATATCACTCTTGTATACTCTAATGTGAGAATTCGAACAATATATGCCAGTACAATTTTTACAAGGAATTTTATAAGGCGTATTAAAGCTATCATTTTGCCGTGAGATAAGGGACATGATGGCAGATTCTTTAACACCGTAATGAGCTAACGTGTTGAGTTTTCTCCACCCATTGACTGTCTTTGTAGTAACATCTTCATCTTGGAGCGTCACGTGTCCACCCCTTCCATGGCGCCATTCGAGATCAACTTCATGGACGGAGGGACGCATGGAAAATGGAGTATTTTTAAACAAAGCATCTAATATCTTCGACTTCACCTGTGATATACTATCACAATCTAATACTTTACACTGGACTTTGTCATCGAAATCTTCTTGTACTATATGTAGAGTTACTATCTGGTAATCAATTTGTTCTTTTAATAGCTTTTCTTCTGATAATGAGTATCTAGCCTCATGGGTGATCGCATCAACGACACCTTTTTCAATTTGGTGTTTTATAGCTTTGAACAGCAAGAATAATGAGGAGCCTGCATAATCCTTTAGATAATAGTACATACATAAAGCCATCCAATTTGTTAACATCTTTTCCACGACACTCTCTGTTCGCCTCAACATTAATTGCGGATGCTTGTTGCACACTGATTTATCAATTAGGCGTAACAAAAGAGACTTCAAAATATCAGTTGCGTATTCCATCTTACCCATGAGAATTACCATTAAAAGAGACGCAACATTTACTTTGTCTCTAATATTAAAAGATTTTTGAGCTTCTAATGTGTCTATAAATGACAGAAGGAAACATTTATTGTTTAAAAGTTGTTCAAATTGAAACATAGCAGCGTCATAATTGGTTCTTGGGGTATTAATAAATTGACTTTGAACGTTTAAAATAGGATGATCCGATACTCCCGGAAAAAACACTTTCATAACATAATTGACATGATCCAAAGTGGGTATGCCTGAATGTTCCAAATCAGCTGCCAAATCAGACATATCAGTTTGCAATTCCGCAAAAGCTAATTTGCATTCTAATCGAACATTACTTTCTAATGTGTCCATCTGAATCTGTATTCTTTTATATTCTCTTTCTGCTTTAGTACTTCTTCTCCTGTACATAACAAGTACTATCATAAATATAAGAACAAGGAAAAAAGTACCAGCAGCAATCCCTGCTATAGCTTCTGGTGGAAAATTATAGTTTCTTAATAGCTCATAATGTAGATACCCAATGGGAAATCGCAAGTTCTGTCCAATTTTCACTACTACTAATGGTAAATTTATGTCAGTTGTTTGCAAACCATTTTCGTCTGTATTCAATGGTTGGATCTCAGGCGGTGTACAAAGGAGCTGCTGCATTGTCAAGCTAGTTACATTACATGGCTGAGTGCCAATCGTAACAACCACATCTGATTCATCACTTGCTCTTATTAAATTTTCCCCTTCTATAACTAAAGGATCACCTTTATATGATTTAATCCGATTAGGAAACTGATAAACATGGGGATCTTCTACAAACACCATATGTGTTCGAGGTGGATTAAAGTACTTCTCTAAATCATGCATTGTTTCTACATTGTCCATAACAAAACCAATTTTCATAGCAACCTGAGGTGTGCTTGTTTGTAATTTTGTTGCTTGAAGTATATCTTGATATTTTTTATTAATTGCTGGACTTGGACACTCCATTTGATTAGAATTTAATACTGAACATTCTGTAAAATTAACTGGAAGAATTTCATTACCATTATATAGCTTCATTAAAGGCTTCTGAATGGTGTTTAAGTTTGTCCCGTGGACTGTTATCATCCGTCCTCCAGATACAAAACTTTTAAGTGGTTTAATTTCCATTATTGTGGGATCAGTAGTATAATTAAATAAATCTCCATATAATGTACGGTTAGCATTGTCAATAGAAACTGTAAGTGTATGTATCACTCTAGGTTCATTAGCTTTGGGGGTGATACATATTAAACGACTATTTGAAGTTTGAGTTTTGTTTACAGAGCAGGGTAACTCATCCAGATATGCAAAAACAGATGAACCAATGTTTAAGTGTTGACCACCTATAGCTAATTGTGTTCCACCAGAAACAGGTCCTAAAGCAGGATATATCCCTTGCAGCTTAATATTTTTGTAACTGAACAAAACTGATGATTCTGTATAGCCAGCATCGTTTTCCACAATAACTGGTGCAACATTGGAACTATTAGATGGCCCAGTTCTACAAGTAATACTAACAGACACCTCAAAATCTGTAATGTCACACAATACATCACCAATCCTTACTTTTCCTGTGACTTCTTCAACTCTTAAACCAAGATTACTCCCTTCAATAGTTACTATTGTTCCACCTTCAACAGGTCCACTTAAAGGTTTGATCATATCAATTCTAGGTTTGGGGCATTCTGTGACAGGATTTTCAAGACAAGATTCACTATAAGAACAAGAATTACCACACCAAGTACACTGATAAATGGAGTTTCGAGTTATACACAAGGAACAATCAGCATGATCTCTATGCGAACCAAGAATTTCACATTTGTATAAGGTAATAGTAATGGTATCTATATAATGTTTATGATTCCAAAATACTTTAACACTGACATTATATTCACCTACATCTTCTTCATATGAATACATTGTTTTGTCACACACAATAAAGTGATTGGATTCTACTCTGGCTGGCAAAATCATATTAGCTAATTCAATGCTTACAATACACTGAAATCCTGTATGCCCAGGTTGCAAATGAGGCAGATTTTCCACTTCTAATTCAAGCTCTTTAGGGACATTATTGGGCAGTAAAATTGGTTTCTTGTACTGTCTAATTCTAGGGCAGTGGCCAATACCATGATTCAGCAGTTTTGTTGGATTATTTTCACCACTAATTATAGTCCGTTGACATGCAGATACATCATGTGTACACTTGTTATCATAAATACACCAGTTACATGCCCATTCACTCATAATGCAAGTGTGGCAAGTTATATGTTTTGAGCAATCAAAGAATGCAAAATTTCGAGACACAAAATCTTTGTTGGTTTCAGAAGAATGTACTGAAAGTGGAACATATATATGATCTTGGGATGAAGGGATTTTAGGACGATGTTTTAAGTCTGGTGTAGGGCAAGCAAGACCATTGGATGTTACTGCTGCATCAATTGGAGATGCATTTCCAAATACACATTTATATTTTGCCCCAAATGGAAGTTCTGGTAATGTCCTGATAATAAGTTGAACGGTGGTAACCTCAGTCATGGAAATTCTATCAGGAAGTATTTGTTCGAAATCAATGCATTGCTGGCCTGTGTACTGAGAAAGCCACCTAGGGGCACTTTGGGTACCTTTCTGACACATGTTTTGGACTGTGCATCGTTTTTCTAATGAACACCAACCACAATGAGGGTCATTGGATTCTAAACATGAAGAACAGTTACCATGCTCAGCACATCTCTCAGTGGGTATTTGAATAATAGTATTTTTGCCTAGTACATACAAGGTTTTCTGGTATGGGGATAATGTGGTATCTGGAAGAATTTTTTGGTTTGGTAATATTTCCTCACTTGAATACTCTAAAGCCTTCTCAGCATCAATAAGTACTTTCTTGAGTGTTCCTTCACTCGTACCAAGGAATGCAACGGTGTGTAGCCCTGTCACAGACATAGTTATGGATGTTACTAAAGTATCATTCCAATTAATAACTGATGATGTTTTGATAGGATAACGACCGCTTATTTTTAAGCCTACTTCACAAAAATTAAGAATGTTACCTGTTGAACCTACACTGGGACATTTACCATCTGATATCATTCCTGATATGTAACCCATATTTCGAGCCTTAGTACTACCATTAAAACACATATGAACATTCTCATTAAACTTAGTCTCTATCTCCTGTAAAGAAAACACACATATGCCAGTTTTAGATGCAGGTTCATTAGTGATGCCCTTAGATGGGCTAAACAATGCAACAAGAATTGGATCTCCAGGTTCTATACCAAACTGCGTAGCTAGATTAAGGCCAGCCCTCGCAATCTTAGCATCTTGAACTAAATTGTATTTGACAACTTCAATCTTACCATTGGCGTTTTCTTCTCGAACGTCACACTCTAAAGTCACCTCAGTATAACTATTATAATTATCATCATTTACACAGGTGCGTGCCAAGCGTGAAACATAACCAAGTTCTTCATTACCAGCTAGGTGAGAATGTTTTTGGATAATTAAAAAGTAAGCATAATCACTGGCATTGAATCCGTACACATATTGCACAAGAAAATTATCTCTGTATTTCACATCAATCTGGATCAAACTCTGCTTGGAGAATGTGAACTTTGCAAGCTCCAGGGTCATCAGGTCGCGGCTGGATATCGCAGGTACGTCATGACGGTACTCTCCATTGTTCGTAAACGTCGTCCCAACGTACAACACATTGGATCTGTCCCACGAGTTGTATCGTTCGGGTCCAATGAAAGCATAAGTGGACGCCTCTGCATCGTTCGCTGCCACACTCTCTGCCACGAACTGTGGTTTAGCTGATAAGTCGCCTAGTTTGTATATGTAACAAGAGCCTTGTGCGACGGAACCGCACGCGATCACTATCCTAGATTCTTGATCAATTACCAGGATCTTATTCACGTTATCGATAAATGTTGTTTGGATATCGGGCGACGGGCAGCCGGTTGCATGGCACATAGGATTGTCCAATTTTGGCCCGGTACTAACTACATGAATTGGTTTGAGGTCCGGACTTAGCTGGTGTAACCAATTTATTGATGCAGCATACACTTGTCCACTAACTTTATCCACAGCGAGATGATTAAACTGAAAAGTCTCATTTTGATGGATCGGATATTGTGATATGAACTCGATCCCATACACAATTGTGCACCGTAACCAGAATGTTATGACTAATACCGTCGTAACAGTAGCCATGATCACATTTTAATTTAACTTTAGTATAGTATTTCGATTGTTTTCAAATCACTACGTTGCTTTTGTTTAATTTTCAACCCATTTTACAAAAATACAAATGCATTCATCGAAGCCCAATATGCCCATGACACCACAGATATCTACTATCCTTGGTCATAGACTATTATATTAGAAGCTATTTGTCTACGATTTATAGAATATATATCTTCATAGAAATATTTAAAGCATAGAGTATTCTTAAAAGTTCAACATTTTAAAGATAGAAAGTGTTTGAGCTGCATATTAATTACTTATTATTCGACAATACATGCATTGTAGCATTGCATCCCTTAAATTTTTTTCAGAATACTGATTCATAATATAATAAAGAATTAGAAATATGTATATTGGTACAAATTCACAATAGACCAAGAAAGTTTATTACGACACATGTTTTACTCACATACCCTTAAATTCCATGTACGCCTTACTCCCTAATAATAATATTAAAAGTCGGTCGCGACGGTCACGGCTTCATAGATAAAGTTATAAATTCAAAATTATTGTGACTTTATTTATTCAAGCCTCTATATATTCGTATCTAATGTTTTTATCAACATAATATATTCTTACCGCATTTATCTGTACTCTTAGCTTCAATATTTGACTATTTGATGATCCTACATCGATTTATTTATTATCTTAAGTAAATAGGCCTAGAGCATATTTCACCATGCATAGAGCATATTCATTTGCTGATTCGTTGAGGATTAAGTTACCACTTAAACTGTGGCCAAGCCCCTTTGGAGCAATAAAGCGCTCAAGAATTAAAATCTTAGTTTGGATAACTTCTTAAAACGAGTTGACTCCGTCAGGGGTTGGAGGTAAAGGAAAAGATAAAGGGGAAGTTGTTGAGTCCTCAACCACTTTTTCGCTGTCGGAGACGAGTAGTTATTTTTTTTTCATTGATTTTGAAATCGTAGGCTTAAAATCGAAAACACATCTATGAGACGTAAAGAAAACGTTGGAAATTAAATTTACTTTAATTTCAATTAAGTAGAAGATAATAATACTACTAGGTCACAGATGTCGAAGGAACCCCGCTAGTTGGGGTTCCTTTTTCCGTGAATAAAAGAAGCGAAAAGTAATTTAATTTAGATTGCTTATTTTTTGAGAGCTTGCCTTCGAGCCCTGATACTGATACTTGATTGCAGAGTCGTCCACATTAAAAGTTGGTTATTGTAATAATAATGAATAGTGACAATAATTAATCAATATTTGTAATAAATACACTTTTCGATTATTATAATCATTCATAATCGTTCTAATTTAACATGCCACAGACTCCGTATGTATTAAGACTGTTTGAATAAAATCGCGGACATTCATATGTTTTCATATTTCTTTATCTTCTAATGTGATTTTAAAATGTAACTTAAAGTTTTTCGACGTGTCTTAGGCAACAAACAGCGTCAATTGGATAACGCCATATTCACAGTTTATCAAATATAAACTATTCCTTTTAAGACCCAACCCACTCAATTTTATTATTATAATTAAATTTGTTGAAAACTGCGAATTAGCGATAACAAATTGTATTTGTTATAACGTTGTATAATTATCTGTCACTATCTGTCGTTATCTGTAAATTAGATAAGCTGGCCATGGTTTTCGATTTTGTATACCGATTATAAACGATATTTCAATTTAATCGATTTAGAAATATTTTGATTCGATTGTGACGATAATATTGATGTTCTTCATTTCTTTCGCGAGCAAGTAACAAGTTTAATAAAATTGCTATTTTGTTAGTTATGTGATTTAATCATTTTAACAACATTGCGTATAAAAATAGTATTATTGCGATTGATTAATTAAAACTTAGATTCAGTAAGACTTTGACTTGACACCGATCTCTGGGATAAAGGCTTTGATACAAATTTGTAGCTTTATGCCGGGTGTAGTGTGTGATCAGTGATGAAGTGTAGTGTAGGATATAGACTGGCTCCATTTATAACGAAAAGTTTATGATGTGGGATTTAATTTATTTACTTTAAATATGTACACCCCTTTTTGGTTTCGATTGTTGTGATGTAGTGTGTTAGTGGAAGTCGTACCATGATGGCCACCATGTCTTCGGGCGGTCCTGGAGAACCGCATACACAAATGAATACTTACCGCAGCTATGTCACTATGCTGGCAGATCCTGGAGCCAAAGATGAGATTAAACTCAAAGCTGCCCAGGAGCTGAGTGAAAACTTCGAAGTAAGTACTTGACGAAGTATTTATATTTGAACCTTATCAACGTTTGTAGATGGAAATTTCCCTGTGTTGATAAACTCTTGTTTAACACTTAAGTTACTTATACAAAACAACTTAACATTAAACTTTACTTATACATTAAACAATTTAACTACACTTTTTTACGCTAAAAAATTCACCATTAACCCTTTGGAATAATTACCAAGCGAAGTATCAGGTAATACTTGATATGATGCATTATCGTCGAAACTACAGCAATGTCGAAAATTATAACTTCAAAGGGTAGTAGAAAGTAGTTCTAATTCAGCTTGCAAGATTATACCCAAACACATTAACAATCTAACAAATATTGCAAGTTAAATTAAAGATTTTTTAACTATAGGAATGTTGGATTCTGATTTTTTTCTATCATCATCATATGTTCAAGGGGCAGCTATCATGTAACATTAAATAACAGCATTGTCCAGTTGCTAGGATATGGTTTAAATAAATGGTGTAGCCTTAGAATAAGTAAGATGAGCTTGTAAACTATAACTTTACTAATATATGATTCTATCTATCTATCTATCTAGCAGCCTCTTTTAAAGTCCACTGCTGGACATAGCCCTCCCCTAATTGGCCACTCCGACTGGTCCTGTGTCCTCTGAATCCAGCGGTTTCCCGCCATCTTCTTATATGATTAATATACTAATATATGAACTATATGATTCTGGATAGGAAACAAAGATTTGTAGAGCCCTTCAATAATAAAATCAGGACTGATTTCGTTGAACTGAAAACCTTATACAAAATTACTCTACATATTAAAGAGGATCTGCTCTTATGTGAATTTCTGATACTCTCACAGCTTAATTACTGCAGTACAGTTCTTAGCCCTAAACTTGTCTTATGTCTAATACTGAATGAACAATACAGCTGTTTTTTATATTATCATGTACAATGCTCATTTTTATAAGATAATTCAGAAACCTACACTCACAACTCCTGCAGAACAGCTTTGTAAGTAGACAATGGCGAAAATAAGTACCGCCTGAGGTTAACTATCTGATGCTAGCTAAAGTTAAGCTATGTACTTTTGCCTAAGTCAACATAGTTTAGTTTCGGTTTGCAATTATAAATATTTTGTGTTTTTCTTAAGGCAATGATTTTTTTTATCGTTATATTTCAATAACAATGTCCGATTATTTCAGGTCATATTAAGTTCTCCACAATATCCACAGTTCCTAGACCATTCCTTAAAAATATTCCTTAAAATCCTACAAGAAGGTGAGCCACATTTCATAGCTGAATATAACATACAGCAAGTGAGGAAACTCATTCTAGAGATGATCCATCGATTGCCCATTAGTGAAACATTAAGGCCATATGTCAAGAGTATCCTCATTCTGATGCTGAAGTTGATGGAGATTGAGAATGAGGAAAATGTTCTGGTTTGCTTGAAGATATTCATGGAGTTACACAAGCAATATCGACCTGCATACACCACTGATGTTGATGTAAGTGCCACTTTAACTTAAATGAAAAAAATATATTACATATGATACATAGTGCCAAATTCCGTAAAAGTTCTATATTCATATTTAATATGCAAACAATATGTAAGTATAAAATCAATTTATGAATATGATTTCAAAAAAGTAAAATATATAATTTGATTACTTAGAAAAAAAAATGATAAGACATACAATATGTATATTAAAAAGATAAAAGTGTATAAGATCAGAAGTAAAAAGAAAATCATCTGTGATGATTTTCACACCTAAAATCATAGTTCCTTATGGTGAAAAATAGTCCATACTAATCACTGCATTATAGAATACTATATGAGTAATATGTAACGAAATTTTTTATTTTTAGATCCACAAGTTCCTACAGTGGGTTAAAGCAATTTATTCAGACTTACCAAACCACTTACCGAAGATATTTGAACCGAAACCCACAATTAGAGTTAAAGATCTCTCCGAGGTCAACATAGACCAGCTGTTGCAGGAAACTTATACTACAACACCAATACATACAGAAAAGAAATTGTTGGATGGAAGTGTTGTGACTGTAAGTATCTGGTTTTATAAAGTCCAGTGTTACCCATTTTATGGATCATTTAGTTAAATGATTACTTGATAGTTCCATAGCCTAGTTGGTAGTGACCCTGCCTGCGAACGAGGGGTCCGGGGTTTGATTCCCGGCCGGGGCAGATATTTATATGACAGATAAATATTTATTCTCGAGTCATGAGTGTTAGTGACGTGTTATTTGTGTAGTTCATGCTACCAGCGACATAAGAATTCCTATTGTGGGGTTATGAGTGTGTTAGCGTTTTGTTTCATACTTTACATTGATACTGTTATTAAATAGATCTGATTGTGATTCACAATAAATTTATAAAAAGAAATAGGTTTTTCCATTTCTACAATTTTCGCTGTGACTGTAGCCATACTAAATCTCTGACTCCTACAAATGTTCATTATATCTAAAAAAGGAGTTTTAAAACTCTTTTGTTATTTTATTTAAAGGTCATACAAGATTCCTTTATTCTTAATTGATTGTAAAAATGTGACTGTTATGGAACAAAAAATATTTTGTTATGTGTAGAATGGTTTATTTAATAAAACAAACTTAAATTTTAAAATTTAATGTTTTTACAGTATAATCTCATCCCAAGATCTGTCTTGTCACTGAAAGTCATACAAGAGTTACCTATTATAGTTGTTTTGATGTATCAACTGTACAAGCAGAATGTTCATCAGGAGGTCAGTAATTTTATACCTCTGATTATGGAGACTATTACCCTACAGCCAGCGTTGACTCACAGGTAATATATTATTGTTTTAACTTTGTTATCTGTAATAATTTATGATTTTAAATACAGAATTCGCAGTTAAAAGGAATGATTGAATGTTGTATTTTCTTTTTCTTTTTTAGGAGTTCCAATTCATTTAACAAAGAGGTTTTTGTGGATTTCATGGGAGCTCAAATCAAAACATTAGCATTTCTAGCATACATAATTAGAATATACCAAGATACTATTGCAAACCATGCTAGCCTTATGGTAAAAGGCATTATTGGTCTTCTTACACTTTGTCCTCCAGAGGTTGCACACCTCAGAAAGGAATTGGTGATAGCCACAAGACACATTCTCGCTACAGATCTGAGACTGAGTAAGTCCTTATTTAATTAACTATATGGAATGATTATTGTTGAATTTTTCATTAAGTATGTTTTCATTTGTTTTGAGAGGATTTTTTTATTCAAAGCATGCACTTATACATTTTTATAAAATTTAAAACCTACTAAAGAACAGCAATTTAAAAAAATCGTTTTTTTTGGATATCTAAGCTTTATAAAATTAAATATTTATGATTGTTTACACATTATTGTAATATGTCACAAATGTTGTGTCAGCAAATTATCAACATACTTGCATAATTTCTATAGTTCGTATTAAAGTGGGTAGGTATTTAGGGGTCATTGTCATGGGGTTACCTTGTCTGTTGGCTAGGATGGTACCACCTAATATGCATAATACTAGATCTAGTATGAATCAAGATGAATCAAGACTCTTAATTTATTTACAGAGTTTGTCCCATACATGGAGCGTCTTTTCGATGAAGACGTGTTGCTGGGTGGCGGGTGGACCGTGCACGAGTCGCTGCGGCCGCTCGCGTACTCCACGCTGGCGGACCTGGTGCATCACGTGAGACAACATCTGCCTCTGACGGACTTGGCCATCGCGGCTCATTTGTTCTCCAAGAATGTTCATGACGAATCTCTACCCACTAGGTAAATATGAGTATGACTACTGAAGGGATGTCGTCGTTATGAGGATTCATTTATAATATAATATAACACTTTTTACAATAACAGAATTATTCATTATAGAAAATAAAACAACTTATCTTCCATTACTAAGTATTAAAATAAATATTACACTGTTTTATTTATACCTGTTATAAGTCATTCCAGGCAATTATCTTGAAACTATGAGCTTCTATTGAGCAGTAAGAGTCTCCACTTACAATTGACAAGCTCGGATAAATACTCCATTACTGTTCAATTCTATTATTCATTAATTTAAGTATCGAAGTGCTTGCCTAAGAGATTTTTGTCTATTGTATAGTATCCAGACAATGTCGTGCAAGCTGCTGCTGAACCTGGTGGACTGCATTCGACAGCGCTCAGAGAGCGAGGCGGTGGCAGCCCAGCCGCACGGCCGGCAGCTACTCATGCGAATCCTCGAGGTGTTCGTACTCAAGTTCAAGACCATCTCTAAGCTGCAACTGCCCGCTCTGATGGCCAAGTGGTAAGGATGTCTCACATTTCTATGATTACCAATAAATATATACTTTATTGTCATTGTCAAATTAGGTTCACGAATGTATACTTATATGGATTTAATTAAAACTCGGTTTCAAACAGTGTAATTATTCTTAAAGTCTAATTGGGAATACATTTTGTTAAACTAACACTAACTTTGCCATCCAAATGTTTAAAATTGAGATTAATGTGCAGTACATTTACAATGAAAAGGGTCCTAGGTGAATATAAAGATTTTACGTTGTGCAATTTTTACAGTAACAAAAACACACCCTTCACTCTAACCAGCACAAATGGAGGCAACCCCAGCACACCTACCACCCCGGCACCTCAGACTCCTGCTGTGGAATTGAAGATTGAGGATGAGAAGCCAACAAATGACTTCTTAGAAACCATAACCAAGTCTGAGGAGAAGTCCAAGATCGGATTTCCTAACTCACAGATGAACAATCTGAATGTGGGCGACTATAGGACGCTTGTGAAGACATTGGTATGCGGGGTAAAGACCATTACGTGGGGATGTGCTTCCTGTAAGGTAAGTAAATACTCTGCAGACTTAGTCACTTACGAATACACTTTGAACATTTTACTTAACTGTTTAATATATAAAAATAAATTATAAGTCATTGTTAAAATTATCATTTCCTCCATATTCATATCTTAAATCATTTTCTTGATTAAATCACGGAAACGGCACGCAAATGTTCATTATTTAATGCTTTACCTAATTTTTTTTTGTGATGGGATAAAAAATATTTTATTTGTTAAATTTCATGCAGATTGATTCGGCGAATTTTGAGTATTTCTATCTATCTATCAGCCTTTAAAGGTCCACTGCTGGACAAACATACATTTAAATAACCAACATTCAAATATACAAATATCAACATATAGGCATCTAGTTAATAACAGCGGTTATCAATAGACAACAACAGCAGCGGAAGGCGCTGCAGCATCGTCTGCGGGGGGTCAGAAGCAGTTCAGTGCGCGCGAGACGTTGGTATTCATACGGTTGGTGCGCTG
>DWPA01002272.1:0-16105 GCA_018251375.1 Calpodes ethlius
TCTTAAAGTAATGGTAAAAATAAAAAATACCTATTGAAATAAACTTAGAAATCAATACTTTTTTTTATATTTTTGTCGTTTCGAAATTACATCACAGCGAATTCTCGTATGGGAGTTCGATGTTTCTTCAGACAATATTTAATTTAGTATGTGATCAAAACTACTAACATGTACAATAACAAATGTAATATGAAAGATATTTATCTCTTCATCGCTTATAATTTCTACTGCTTTATGTATCGTTCTTACAAGACTAAAGGATGTTTCTTACACCATTTAGAGTTTTAGACAATCCCTGTCCAAGAAACGTAAAAAATTCCAACTCGATTTCAAAGATTTTGTGTTGGTAATGGAATATTCAGCGACGGTTGACGGTATTTTGTTACAGTGGTTTTTAATTTCTATTTTTCAGTGTCTTTAAATAAACAATCTTTAGTAAATAGTATTTATTATATACATATCAACAATTAAAGCATTTATCTATTGATATAAAGGTAAGAATAACTTGAATTTCAAATTATAATACCGAACTGTAAAAACTAAAAAAAACTAAAACTGAAATAAAACCAAATAAAAATTAAAAACTTTTACCTTTTTCATTTAGTTTGTTAGTATGCTTGTTCGGGTAAAATCTTGCAAGCTAGATTAGAACTGCTTCCATTTGAAATTTTACATTTTACATTTCGCTTTAGTGCTGATGACAGCATATTTTTGCGATAAACATCACCTGATCATACTTTATAACTAACACATTAAAACATAATACGCGCCTGTTGTTGTCCTCTGCGACAATTTTAGAGAAAACTCGTTACAAAACATCTACGTTATCATAATAAACAAAATTATCAAATGATCCATTTCACAAAATGCGGAATGATATATGCGTATTTAAAACGGCTGGCCGAGTGAACTAAAACTTTATCAACTACACGTGTCGAAGGTCCACGTTTCACTACACTCGCCCCAATAAACTAATTAGGTGCAAATAAAGTCTATTTACTTTTATTCAATCTATTTGCGACAATGCACGAGTAGGCCTAATGAGAACTTGCGATGCGTATATGAACATAACACACTAACCCAATAAATTATTCATGTTGCAATTCGACTCATAAATCCCAGAATACCCTCATAATTAGAGAATCCTAATCTTTGCTATGACGCTATTCTGTTGTTGAACGTCAAGCTAAAGTAACGACGGTTTCCAAAGGGCTCAATTACTACTATTTAAACTTTAACACGTATAATGATGAACAGGTTCATGTGCAAATTATAAAAGTGATCTAGAAATTGTACCATAATAATCGGTTAATTAACCATGCCTGGAGATGTAACTCGATCGATTATATATTTAATATAAGCCGGCGGGTAAAGAACATGTCAATTTGTATATCGGTTAAAATACATTATGGATTAAATTATTCTAATCGTAAACTTGACGCACTCGGCATATTCTGAGTTTATTTAGAAATAAACAATATTATATCTTAAACATTTTAGAAGTTAGTTATACCACTAATGTTTTAATAGTCATGATCGTAGTTAAAACAAATATTTTTCAATGAAACCTCCAAGTACGCAATAATCTCCCATTTCAAAGGAACCTAGCCATTCTCTCCTCGTCTCGTTATCCTTACGAGTTTGACCTTCTAAGACAATCTAAAGGTACTTAGCAGTTAAATGAATAAACAACGTTGTCAATGAAGAAAGAGAAATTGCAAACCTGTTTTCAATTAGCATAATTACATATTAAAAGCCGCCGAACGAGTGTCAGATGACGGATACAATTCAATATCAAGTTTATCAACGTAACTACCTACTGTGAGCTGCTTTCTAATTTATACGTAGATTTATTAGTATGATAAATTTCGTTATTACAACCCTTCGGTCTAACGAGCTCAAAACATTTAATTTTAGCTACAATATAGTAAAAAACATTAATATGCTTAACAATCCCAAATAACAAGTTGATATGACACTTCTGTCTTATAATTTATTGACTAAAAATACTTTTACACAATATTTAATTAAAAAAACAGGTTATTTCACAAACTGTAAATCTGTACAAATGAAATTTAAAATCTGAAATTTTGAAATTGTCTCGTCCAAAATAATTAATTACCTTAATTTCAATCTGTTTTAGTCATAATTTAATTATTAAAAACCGTTCAGACAAAACAGCCGAACTGTTACCAAACTTATTTTTTTAATAACATGCCAATATAATTATAAACAGGGATACCAATTGAAATAATAATTTGCATTGTATTAATTGCGAATAATTCACGATAAAACAATAATTTTGTTTATGAGAACATCCTCACCTAAATTTTAGGCACTCGTCCAAACTCGAAACAGTCTAAACTACCTAGAATTTAGAAGGTACTTGGAATGGAGAACTCGAGACTATAACAATAAATTAAGGACAGCATTTGCATATGCAAGAAAATATAATATGTCTGAATAAATAGAATATGAATGTAATCAGCAAAACTGAAGAAGCGAAGTTTGCTCACAGCTCTCAAAGAAACTAGGTTTACAGCGTTGAAACACAAACATTTCTAAAATCCTAAATGCAAGAGGCGAGTGCTGAGAGTCATGTCGCAATCGGCATTTGCTCCTTGCACAGTCGGCGTAAACTTACATATTCTCAGAAATATTAAATTAGTTGACGAACTAAATCGTCGTTCCGCTCGAATTACATTTTTACTAGCTAATGACAATTGCGCGATTACTTCGACCGTCCTCTAAGGATAACCGGAGTAATTTAAAAGTGCATTATTTCTTTTGTTTCCCTTAATTACCTATTGAATTCCGAAACTTGTGACCTTATTGTCAATGGATTACAGCCGAAACTTCTAAAATTAATGCCGACAGCGGCACATCAGTCAAAACTTACCGATTCTAAACTAATAAAATGTAAAATGAATGACTATTTACACAGCGCTGACGCATTTCTATATTGCTTACAATAAAATGCGTATACAAAAATATTATTTTCCTCTTTAACGAAATTTACTTAGCTTACACGGTTTCAGATTATTTATCTTTACGAATGAATAACAACCGAAAATTAAACAACACACCGATATTAAAACGCGGAACTGATAAATGCCGACGCGTTAATATCAGATGAAGAATTTCTTCATACTAGCCAGTATGACATTGAACTGAATTAAAAATGTTATCAGAGGATCCAATGTATCCGTCTATGAGCATCGTGTTATTGTGAAACTATCTGTATTTATAACACTTCCATGTGATATTATATTTTATTTTATTAACACAACGTATTATTTTATTGTTGATGAATTAAAATCTGTCACATTTGACTGTACTATCATCAATATCATTAACTAGTAATACAGTAGCATTGACTTCCACTTTCGTAATATTTATATCGTATTCTTCTTAAAGCACATTAATTTGGTCTTTTTTTTAAATAACTGTCTATTTAGCGCTAACTTCTAAAATTAACATCTCATAAATTTCAAATTCTACACAACATTTTAATGCTAAACAATTTGTATCAATTCTAAGTTAAAGTCTAGCATTCAAAATGTCGACTAGCTTCAAAGTTAAAGAGTTTCTGTCAGTATTTGCATAAATAAGAGCTGTGACATCTTCACATGCAGTGATCGTTCCTAAATCACCTTTTAATGTCCCTCGTCTGTTCGCCGCTGATAGTGATGGCCAGCGTCTATTAACACACTTAACAAGTTTCAATTCAATTAGACGGCTACTATCAGTAAAGTATACTCAACGGCTTCAATGACACACAAACATTTAGGCAGGTATATAATTAAAATTTCAAATAACCGACTTGAATAATTTTGTTTTCGATAGGGAAAATGTTATTGTAATTCGCTAATAAATAATAAAACTAATATTGGATTTTAAAATAGATGAGACTAACAAGTGAAATCATCTCACTATGCAATCTCTTATCCTAGATGCTATGGGACTCATTAGAACTATTATATGCCACAATAGTTCACATAATTTTGGTAGGCACTTATGCGGCACTTACCCTCCCTTTTGGTCGGCAAGTGAGTAATGCTTTTAATGTTACTTATGTTCCTGGGTGACTATGACCACTTACCATGAAGTGACTCTTGTTGAAGTTGATTGAAAGAGTTAATAAGACCAAAACATTTCATGTAAAATGGATTCCCAAAATCCACAAGTCCATAATGTTTTCAGTGTTAAAAAGTTGTTAAAGAAAAATTTGTACAAACACTCCTATTAACATTATGTATGCATGTTCTATGAAAAGGAGCTTTTTGAAAATACAACTAAATGCTTTCAGATATGGTAGGTTGTGCCGTGTATTGGTCAGGGCACTCCTGTTGCCTAAAATACCTATACAGTAAGATAGTATCGTTACCCAAATCGAACCAAATACCTTGCAATTAGCACCTAGTATTAGTTCCCTTCGATGGACAGATATGTAATCGACATTGAAGTACTTAAACTTCGGTATACGAAACTTAATCGAGGTTGCATTCACTAACAGTTTAGTTAGTACTAAATTTTCAATTCCCAAATTGAAACTTAACTACATATTTCATTTGCTCAACAACATTTATTTCTATCAAAACTTCACCTCGACTGAAAAGATATCAAATATTAAAAAGGTGTAATTAAAATGTGGAAATCAAATTGATACGATATTCATATAGTAATCTAAATCATAAATCTTTATTCGGTAATAAAAATAAATTCTACCAGTTAATCCGAAACAAGGTTAATTTGTACTGGTTCTTGATTACTTCCAAATACCACTCCTTATCTCCTAAAACGTCTAGTTATACAAAAGGTCGGACTTTTTCATTTTATTGGGGTACAACCCTACCTGACGAGTATTCTGCAGCATCCTGAACCCAATCGAAGGTCATAAAGGCCTCGCTATTTTACAAGTTTCATAAAAAAACTCGAACAATACCCGGCAGTTAGCTCATCACTACAAAGAGGTCCATTGTGTATGGACAGTAAAAATTTAATATCGCCGCTGTCAAATTTACTTCCAGCCCTTTCTTATTCCTGGCGGCACAAATTACCGAAGGACGTTCGAACTAGGTCACTTCGGAAATAGTTTATTGTTATCGGCTAGTATGCGCGCACGCAACGCTCACACACGCACAGAGTACTCCGGGTACCATTTTCAAACGGTCACGCACACATAAGCACTCCAATACAATTAGGGTTCACGCATCCTTAACAAATCTAAATCCTACCGGTTCACCTTCGCTTCTCAATACCGCCTCAATACCTGCTCCGTGTGATCTAACGTCTTCCGCTTTCGTACCAAAATTGATACACATACTTTCCTGAGGCCATCGAGTCAATAAAACTAAAAAGGTGTCAAATTTATGTTTTCATAAAGTCATTTTAGTGTCCTTAATCATTTTAAAAGGTCACGTTTTGGGCTATTAATTTTATTACGACGTTACCCTTCCTACAATGACTTATCTGACCTGCGAGGCAATTTTATTATGGTTGATACTATTACAAATGAAATCTTAAAATAAACATACCTAATCTTTTCTCACTTATTAAAAATGTACTTGACTTCTGACATATATCAATCATTACATATTATCATTATTGCTGTTGTTACCATTCACACGTCGACTAAAATAATTTACATTTATGTTCTGTTCTTGCACATACTTACATCAATAACTTCTATGTCAACTTTAAACCTTGACAACGTCAATAAATTAATTGCTGACCGTGGTCATAAAATTTCCTATTTACGCATAAATTCTGATTGTACTCAATTTTATAGGCAATTCGATCGCTAGCAAGTTGTAAAATAACTTACAAGTCTTCAAGGCTCCTAAACAATAACTCACACACGTGAGCCGCGCACACAATCGTACAACGAGCGGTGTAGATCACGCATAGTTCTATCAATTTGGTCTAGTACTAGCACATTCACAGGCTTACAAATCTGCGCTCGCATCCGGAGTAGGGCGCGCGCAAGTGTGTGCGTAGCGCACACAGCGAGCGGTTTTCCGCTGGCAGCTAGTAGCTACTCTGTATTCGACGCACGCAACGCACACACATGCGCACAACTCTATTACTAAAACTGAACGATCGTGAACGAAAGCGCACGCTTGATTCCACAGTGTATTTTTAGCGAAATGTCAGTGTACGGGTAGGTCAGTTACTATTATGACTGAAAAATTTGATAAGGCGTCGCAATATCGTAATGAAAGTTACGCAAGATGCCTCTCGTGTGCCACTTGTAATGCAGGCTGCTTATCGCACCGATCCTTCATTCACTGGCTCATAAACATCAGATTATCTAATTTCTCCACTATTCACAAACGCGCGCGTGTATATGAACAAATATCTTTATCACCAAGCCCAGAATATAGGCCACGAGTTTGTAGTAACTCAAGGAAATTTGTAACTATCTGCACGATGATTTCATATTCGTATTTAGTATTTTTAAAGTTAAATTCAATACACCATATGAACTGACAACAATTATATTATTATAAATATGTAAATTCTAGTCACCATTTTCCCTTTATGGACGTGACTCGATATTTGTTTTCTTTTATTTCATCCGTCCGTCCAATTACACATTGTATTAAATTTGTTCTAATGATTAATTTGTATGATAACATTTAGGTATAATTACTAGTGAGTGAAAGATTTGCTAAGTTGCAGTTCAGCACCATTATACAAATTATTGATGCCTTCTGCCTTGTGTAATACATCTTTCTTGACTTCTCGTATGATATCTCTTTCTTCAGTTTTTACCTTACCAAATTATTTACAAAGGCAACCAAAGAAGTTTTTGAATTTTGAGTTGTTATATTTTGGACAAAAATTCATTACATTGAATACGAGTGCAACAAAGTTGTACATTAGTAACATTTTCTGATTCATCGTCTACTTACTTGTTACTCTGTTGTTGCGTTAAAATTTTCTGGTCATTATTTTCACACTACGTATCAATTTCCATTGGTGATTTGTATGAAGCCTAGACAGACCATTTGAGTACTAATACCGCCACGTGACTAGAATTGTTTTACGCAAGTGTGACGCAGTTAAGTGGACTCCTGACTCACTTTGCCATTAGTACTTACTGTTCTATCTATACATCTGCTGCTTAATACGGAGCTCTTTTCTTCTGTACCACATTGTACAAGACTCGAACAAGGCAAAATCATTTGTAGTTAAAATGTAGCAATCTTTTAATAATATTTCACGGTCATAATACCAGGAGGAGACTTCAAACCAAAACTCTTTTTTCTCCTATTGGAGCGACTGCGTCTGGGCCTTATGAGTCGGATTTCTAGGAAAATACTCAGTAAATTTATGAGCTTCAAGTTAGGTTCCCGTAGGGCCGACTGTAATCTGAGATATGCAGAGATCCGAGTTAAGCACTAGTATATTTATTCTACTAGGTATCAATACTTCTTGTTTGTGACCATTTAAACTGTCAAGTTACAGCTAATATTCCTGGGGATTAAATAAAAAAGAAGGATTTCTGTACACGCAAACGCACCGATGATCATAAATTTTCTTTAATGTATAAGAATAACATCACTTAAGATAACATGTTTTCATAAAACTTCGCAACGACTTGTTTCTCTTTTAATTTTTTATTAGCTGCATCCATCAGTACTCACCTCTCGATTTGTCTTAGCTGCTACAAAAACTGTCGTAAAAACGCAAATCATCGTATATAGTTAAGATGTCTGAACAATTCGTGCAGTTTCCCCTGTACGACTGCCTTTACCAGACACTAGTTACTTTAATAGATGCTATGTTTTACTATTACCATAAGTTGTTAGTAATTTATAGAATCATTAGAATGCCCATGTTTTATTTAATTAAACGTTTTTAAAAGCAACATGTCGTTCAGCATTCTTCGATAAATAGTATATAGCGTCGATTATGTTAATAGCTTCTCGGTGTTGTACTTACACAACATACTTTATACATATATTGATATGGTTTATTAACAGAAACATCAAACGCTCTTCCCGTTTCGCAAAAAACACCTTTACGTTTAAATTATTGCCATTGAAAACAGTGATCTACGAGTAATATGCTATTACATTACTGAGTACCAGCTTGTGCCAATAGACGCCATTAATTTTATTTGTATTGCTGTGTGTTAATTCATTTTCATTTACTAGCGTAATAGGTACTTTGTTGCACGTGTCAAGTTATACTGCATCCTTATACTTACTAGTTTCTATCCTACAGCTTGTCATGTTTTTCCAAGAACCGTGTACGAATAAATAAGTACTCATTCTTGATATTTCAATTTAATTTCTTGATAAATCATTTTGCTTAACTTCTGTTACTATAATATCAACTATTAATTTCTTTATTACAACCATCACAAATATGAATCCGTTTATATTTAAAGTACATCACGATAATTAAAGCAACAAAAAGAAAAACGTTTTGTAATTATTTGTGTGCATGAAACCAATTTCAAAGTAAATCGGCCTCTGTTTGCCGACGTTGTGAAAAAGATAACTATCTCAGAATTACAGCACATCTCTCCCGCTTGAGCAATCTTGAAGTAACACTTAATTAAGGGAAATGAGAACAATCGCTGTTACTCATTTCAGCTTCATGTCTTTGCCATTCTTTATTATAATGAACTTAATGCGTTCCATGATCTTGAAGGTCATTTTTGAATTGTTTTATTTTTTATTACGTAATAAAGTTTCCTTGACTCCAAAGACATGTAGGGATTTTATAAAATGTCTACTAGAACGTTTCATAAAGATAAAGCTTGTAGTGTTCCGCATACCAACTGCGTGTCGGTCTGTGGAAGTAGATAGTTTTGCTGATTTTAGATACTGTTGAAATTTGCTAAGTGACATTACTAACCGGACTACAATAAATTACTTGCAAGGCGCTAGCTCCAAACTTAAACTAGATTGAAACTTGCGGCATAAATTATGTTGGAACTCTTGGAGAGCTAAATCTTGATACAAGTATTTGTGCGTTGTGTCCAATTCCAGAAGGTTTCTGAGTAACCTGTACGTGCTAAGGCTTCTAAGTAACCAAAGATATAGATAAAACGCTAATAAATTATACCTACAATATTTCTCAAAGTAATATGTTGCTGCGAACTAAAGTTACAATTTTTACTTTACGTAGCAAAGATCATAATGTGGAAAAGAATTTTTATTATATTCGAATTGTAAAACACACCGTAATTATATAAGTACTAGCGTTCCGCTACGGCTTCGTACGGGTGCAATTAAATAATAAAGTAGTATTTTATACACAAACTCACAATTACCTTATTATTATGATGGCATTCATATACAAAGTACAATAAGTTTTTCCCTAGCCTATGCCACCTTATAGCCTCCCAACTATCTCCACATAAAAATCGTACCAAACCGACAATCTCTTGTAAAGGAACAATAAAATCACAAACTTACCTTTTTTTAATCAAAAAATATTTTGAAAAAAGATTAAATGTATTTTATGGTTACAGTAACAGTTGAATATAAATAATTGTATATGATGTGTTGTACAATGTAGGAAATCCCTATACTTAACACGAGACCTTCAAGCTCAGTTTCAAGCAAGACTAGTTATAGAAGCCTTAGTAACGTAACTCTAGAATCTTTAAGTAGGTTAAAAATTCAGCAAGACATTCGTAACGTCTAATACTATTTAAGGAACTAGTTTCATTTCAGATTGAGACAGAATTTTTGCTAAACAAACTGCACTGAATTATGCTAACGATTAGGTTCAAGATATTAACGATCGCAGCGTTTCTCAAGAACCCAATACAACACATCACTTTTGGTTATCTTCAGCACCCGTATACTCGTTTGATTTGAATATTTGACTTCTGATAACTCTGAAATTGGGACAGAGATTGTATTGTGGCCGCCTGCAACCCAACTGCTTTACTATACTTAATCTCCACTTAGATATATTTTTTTGCGTTTCGCTTCCTCTGTTACCTTTATCCCTTCTAAAAATTTATCGACCTTAGCTTATATTCATATATAAACACATCTATTACTGTAATCGTTTTTTCAAAATCAGATATCACCTGTCAATATTATGATCTTGATTTTTTCATCGCCATACCTAAAGTTGTGAACATTTTTATAAGTAAAATTTAAATGTCTATTCTCACTTGTCACGTAGCGTGGCAGAAAAATATTTTCCTCATTCTTTATTACACACTTCTTTAGAATGTGACTATTGTTAGTATATACTATAGTTTTTCATCAAATTATTCTTCTTTAAGTACTCGTAGTTTACTTGTCGGAGTCTTATGATGATTTACGTATTTATGTTGGCGTAATGACTAAGTACGTATTCTCGTAAACTTAGAATCATCGTTGGCAATTAAAACTAAAATCACGTGGATTCAATATTTACTGACGAAAGTCTAACAATGTATGTTAGATAAAAACTAAAGATGCATAGCAACATCAAAAACCACCTGAAAAAAATCACGTAACAACGATGGACGTAAAAGCAAGCAAATCAAAACCAAGTCGCTATAACGGTTACGTGGCCACATTACGTAAAGCCTTTCGTATACTTTCTCTGTCAGCAAAATTTAGCGTGAACGGTTACGCAAGCTCACGAAATGGCATCTGACTAAATTTCATCATTTCGACAACAGCGAGAGAAGATCAACGCGACGTATATGGAAGCGAGCGCGTCGGTGATGAAATGTGAAATGTGGAGATGGTTTCACGAATATTATTAAGGCTCGGTTTAAAGCGTCCTTTAAGCGAATAAGCCGCAATTGACGCCTTGGCCCCTTTTGCGGCAATAAATCAAATAGATTGAAATCAGATACAGCAATAGAATTTGTTAATCTTAAAAGCTAGGCTTCTATAAATTCTGTTGACCTTATCGCTAAATCTCCTTTTCTTTATCGAGGAGAACAGAAGGACGATAAAACTAGGTAGTCTTTATCCTATTTTAAAGTAGCAGATGTTTTGCTCAGTGCTGTATACGGTGACATCTATGAATAAGTATGTATTTCAATTGTGATTTCAAGGTGTAATTCTACTTCACCGATTCCCAATTTACTGTTCAACATATGGCCTGATTATACTGTTCTACGCTACTCATTGCCATCATGGCCGTGTAAATCGTGCAGTGAAAATATGAAGGTGTAGTTTTGTATCTGATGCTCGTCACACGTGGTCTGCATCTTTGATTTAACGCTTATGCTTTCAGCTTCAATTAAAAATGTAATATGCACTTAAACGTTGATGTTGATAATTCACGTAAATAGAATTGTATGACACATAAATATGTAGAAAAACGCACAATATAACATTTACCATACTATATTTTTTATTTAACGATGGTGCGCAACGGATAAATAAGTTGAAAATGCCAGCTGGTCAAAATAAATGCAAATTATATTAATTTTACCTAACACTAGAGCTGATGTGAGGTAACTTTCTAAAAACTGCTCGAGTGACCTTGAAATAAAACGTTCTTACAAAACCGCGGGCCACTCGCTGGCCCTACCTCCCCCTCCTATGCAACGTGCCGCGAATCTACGCACGCTCACTACATGCGCAGGCGACGATCCATGTGTGCGCCACACCCACACATACGTCAAAACAAACACGTGCGACATACATGTGTGCGTGCAACTATCTAACGTAGACAACTAGAAAGGCGAAGTGAAAAATCTAGTTCGGTCTCGCAGAATTTAATTCGATTCATCGATTTGGTTATTTCAACCGCGTAACTAGTTTTATGATAAAAAAACAATCGAAAGAGTGTTCTAAGAAGTACTCGTAAGAATAAGGAATGCGGATGGCGGGCGCGGATGATTCAATAGTGTTGTTGTTCTGACCATAGTGTCTTGAGCAAAATAAGGGAGATTCAAAACTATAATATAAACTATTTACAGAATATCTGCATCATAATATTACATGTTGCCTTGGGGCTGACACGCGCTAACAAAACACACCTTAAAATTCTAACAGTTTTGAAATCATCGCCTTCCAAATATGTGAAATCCTTGAACGTGCTATGTGGGTCATGATCAGGTGCCAATATGTCTCGTTCTCGGTTATTAGCATCGAGTACTCTGCGCTCGCGTAGATCTATTGCGCAACATTGTTGACTTTCATCCTGAAGGTCAAGTGCCATCCTATTTCAAAACAGACCTTGGTCGAGTGTGGTTCACCTCGGACTTCGTTGAGAACACTCGAGTAAACGGAAGCCGGTGATGTTAATCGATTTAATGTAATCGAAATCGAAGTGTGTAAGGACGATTAGAAAATCACCATCGACCAAAATAGACAGCGATTACACCGTACATTTAGAGGTTCAAACACCTAGAGATTTCAAGGTTGAGCAATTTTCCGCCGTGAGAACCGCATCTATATGGATGACTTAATCTATCATAATTTGCTATAATAACAGAAGAGATATTCAAATGACTGTCGACAATCAAATTCGACCTTTTCTTAGACACGTTCTTTATAAATAGTCATCTAACTGCAGCAGTGATCGCGAAATGTCGAACACGAACTCGATTTGTTTCCGAAAGAGAACGTTGCGAAAATGTGGAATATGCCGGGGGCGGTTTACCAACATTCGTATCTGGTCACAAACGAAAACCCTTCAACAGAATTTCTCTTATCTACACGAAATGAACACTGATTCTCTAATAAACAAATTCCAGTTAATACTTGATCAACAAGGAGTAAAAATATGCAAATTGAATTCTTATTATAAACACGATAATTATAGGTTTGAGATAATTTAAATATCTGATTCAAATTAAAACGTAGTTATTGAAATTAAACCGTTGACAGATTAAATATAGTAATGTAGATTAGATAGTAACGTTCGACATCTATAGCTCAACAGATGAAGACAAATATCTAAGGTCACATCAAAGAGTGAAGCGCTGTAAATTAGATCTTTGATCATTCATCGGCATCGGTGAATAGTTCCGGCATATATACCAACTTGTATGTAAACGAGCATAATATTAGTAATAAAAAATTTAATGTTGAAATACGGTGTCTAGAAGATAATTAATTTGCAAATTAATTTTAAAAATCAAGCAACATAAAATAAATCTGTATATTAATACGTGAAGCTAAATACTTTTTACCTCTTTTTAACAATAATGCCCGCACTTAGGCGTATGATATTTAGTAAAGTTTACACAGAAAAGACGTAAAGAAAACAAAATCTTATATGTATTATATGTAATGAATTTACTTTTATAAAACAAAATAATTCATTAAAAATGAACAAACTAAAATTACATTTTGTTATATTGAATTACAGTCGATTTTTGACTGCAGAACGAGTCTCTAGTAAACATAAATTAGAATTAAATAGAAATAGTCGAAACAGTTAAATTACTAAAATACCTTAGTAACTATGAAATAGTTTAAGCGTTAGTATTGTTTACGGTGTCAGTTAAAGAGTATCTGGCACAAGGGATCAATCGTCAATCAAACGCAAGGTGAGAGTGTAACTGTAGAGCTATTTTAGCCTCATCGAAGGTAAAACTCATTCGTGCTTTCGGCCCAAGACTCTCTCGCAAGGGTACGTCATTTATAAATAAATTCATTTGTCACTTGCCAACGATTGAGTGCCCGGTTAGGACATGGCCTCATCTAAAGAGTGATCTCAGACGAAATGTGTTCGTTATGAATCTCAATCCATGTTGTTCCGTTTACAAAGAACTCAATTATGCAGATTCCAATAAATGTGATAGAAGCTATTTTATTATTAATAATGTATTTTAAATTGCTTTAATATAGAAAGTGCTCACTAGAATAGAATGCTATTACCTGATTATAAACAGAAAACATTTATTACATTGTGATTTGTTTGCTATACAATGCAAAGTAGAAAAGCGATAATAAAATTTACTTTTATTACAGTAACTATTTGTCAATCAATGCCTGGAATGAGAATTAAAATATTCGACATTCGTTGTATATCTGATGACCACACCCAATCTGTTTAGAATGTGCTACGTAAGACTTGAATTCTTCAAATTACTCTGCATTGCTGCACTGACGGTTTGGCTATTGTAACGTTTATTAACTTGTACAGTTACCAACCTTGTTGCTTAACCAAAGGACAAATATTTAAGTTTATTATTCGGATGAAGTAAATCACAATTTAGTGTACCGCAATATACAATGCAAAGTGTTCTCATTGTAATAAAATCATATAAATGATGATGTTTAATAGTCTAAGATTGTAATATTAAATATGAAACATTTACTTTATTTTTATTTTCACTGCGAATTATATTGAAATACTATTCTCTCCTAAGTGAAGTATCAGGTCATACTTATCATCCAAATTATAGCAGTGCATTAAATTTCACAGGTTAAGAGGAAGTAGTTCTAATTCACCTAGCAAGATTTGATCCAAACGAACATACTAACAGGCATTACAAGTCAAAAGCTTTTCAAAATACAGATATCAATCTATCCGTTGATCATAACCACCAAGCCGACAATGATCTTGTTTGACAAGACAACGTAGATTAACATAATAAGTGGTTCCTGGTTTTGCATGTAGAAGAAATTACATCGAGCGTAAATTCATGTACGCACACGAAGTAGTAAACACACCGTATCAGTGCTCCCTGACGCGCAATACGAGTAGGAAATATTCGCAGACTAATTACAAAGATCCACAAAACGCCGATGCACTAAAGATAGTTAAATTGACCATGCCTCTTATGAATGAACTGGTATTTGTTGTGGGGAGTCTGGATTGCATAATGGTTTGTATGTGGTGCGATTCAGCGCAGTCGCTACGGGGACTAAACATTTCATCCGAAGGCCGCCGACACAAAGCGTGTGCGGCATATCGTTCGCCACGCGCGTACCGCGATTTCCTGTTTGACAACTATCGACTTACATCACTATCGTTTTCTGTCATACATTGCGCGCTTATTAGAAAATTGTAAAGGGGTCTGGCTAGTTTCTAAATACCCGTTTGTCGGTGTACCTACCCGTGTGACGTCAGCTTACCGGAATAATTACCGCCAGATCTCACGGGTCCTTCTTCCTGGGTAATAATAATCAATTCTCTTTTTAAAGAAACGTAATTTAAAGTAATTTATTTATCGCTTCATGAGCAAGGAGCGTGAAATAATTTATGGATTCTAGTACTTCAACAGACGTGAATCGAGCGTTTAAATGAAAATGGACAATTCAATTTATCTGATCATTTCAGCCCTGTAAGTGGAGCATGAAACTATCGCAGGCATGTAAATGTGGCTCATGGGATTTTCTGCGATTGTAGTCAAGCGAGGCGAGCGACAGAGGCGGCTAGCCTCGCGGTCCGAACGCATCGGACCATGCTGCGATTTAGCCTGGATAACTGACAATTTAATTGTTATCTGCATTTCTGCCTCTCAGATTTGTTACTTCATTAGCGACAGTTTTATTCAGCCGGAACGACATGGCATCAAAACATATTAAGGCCTTACAGTACTTCTCATGAATTTCAATGTTTTCCTCAATGATAATTATCTAAATGTTAGGTTCAAAGCGCACGTAGGTAATATGAGTGTAATACGAATTAGTGATTTGTTAAACTGTAGTCCCTGAAAATGCATTCACTTTTACTAATCGATAACTCCTGTCCAATAAACTGAATAAAACGGCCTGGTAAAGAATAAAATGTCAAAAGACAAGTCAATTTGCACTTCCACTGACATTTATGTGAGCAATAAATATTTTAAACAACATTGCAAAAGAGCGTTAATGAAGAATCAAGAATAATAAATGCAACAAATGTTTTACTGACGATTCGTTTTGTTTTAAAGTTTTCTACTGAAAGTAAATGAAAGTAAATGTAAAGTGTAATTACATTATATTATAACTGCAGTAGAATGATTGTCACTAATAACAGCTGACCTTATGTTAAGCAATGTTATGCGTTATTTTCGTAATTGTAAATGTTTTCTCAAATGCACAAATCACCTCGTATTTATTATATTTAATAACGGTATCTTATTCAACAATGTAACGTTTTTTGACAGAGTATACATGCATAGTACCTGGAAGACCGAGCTTGGCTCGGTGTTTATTTAAGTGCATCATGTTTTTTTTGG